>JAPVRG010071509.1:0-10366 GCA_029783565.1 Rhagoletis cerasi
AATTAAGAAGTTAAAAATGCCAAAATATAACTATTTAATTAAAATTTAATAAAACTAGTAACTACTAGCAAGGTTAGCGTTTTCGTACTTATTTTTGGATAGTTGCTGGTAAGTTACTGGATATTTTTTGCTGGAGAATACGTGAACAGAGCTATTATTGTAGATGTATGTCTGCACCGCCAGAAGTTTTTTGGAAGAGTTACTTTTCTCATCCAATACTGCATATAGCACTCGCTTGGACACTGACATTGTTGCTAAAAAATTTTATTGAATAATATCGTGCAACCACTGCAACTCATTTTGGACATTTTCACAACACAAAACATTCAACTAATTTTTAAAATTAAATTCATACCGAACCCAGTCGAACCTCGAAAGTTTAGCTCTATCAAAGCTTAAATTATTTGTAAATAGTATACATCTTACTATCATTCAAATTAACATCAATTTTTTGAACGCAACACAATCACAGGTCACAAACACTTATTTTGTTATTTAATACATAATTAAAATAAATTCTATGAAAAAATTGCAGGAAGTAGCAAAAATTGTCCGGAAAGTGGTTGGCTGCGGCTGATGGCACATATGTTGTATGTTTGAAGCTTACAGCTGTGCGAATATTGAGATCAAAACAAAACAAAAAGTGTTTCTGGCCTATCGGATATGTTAGTAATTGATTACAAAACTATATTGACGCCAGAAAAAAAATTATGCTAGAAGCATAAAACTATAAAACCTAAATATTTATTTACACTTGGGTATTTTGATGGGCAATAAATATGCAGCGGTAAAGCGCTACGTCGAGGTTTGTGAGCATTTGACGTACTGGCACCACAGCTTAAAAGTACGTTTATGTAGAGATTATCCTCCTAAAAAACAGATTAGCCAAACAAAATTCTTCCTCCGTTAATCTGTAATTATAAATAATCTCAGAGCAAACCAATAACTTTTCGGTGTCCAACCTAGTTCTATCGATTATTTTTGCGAAGAGGTGAAACGTCAAATGAAAAAGTAAACAAAAATGGTCGGTAGCCAGGTAAGAGAGGTTTGTAAGGGTAATTTTAATAAAATATTAAGTTAAAATATATTTAAATTGCTTAATTTAGCAGAAAAAAGTGATCACAGTGGAACAGAGAAGAAATTTAACTTTTCCTTGAGTTGTGAAAAAAAGCATAACAAATTTGACAGATAAAAATCCGAGATTTTACTGTGTAAAAGAGGTGATTAACGAACGAGCTTTGATTGGGATTATATTTATATGTAAACATGCTTTAAGCTCACAAATGTGTCATCAAGCGGGGTTGCCATTTTTGTTTTATACTCAACACCAGCGGATTTTTTATCCGGGAGATTTTTTCTTATGCTCCTTATAAAATGAGTAATTCTAAAATTTCTCTTATCAGCCATAACGTACTAGCCGTTATTATTGATTAGTGAAATTGTTCTGCTTTCACCAGAACGATTCAAGGTATTACGTAAACGACCGCTACTGTGCTGGTCAACTGAGCTGGTAGTGGCTAATTCATCCACAATTTGACATATTTTAACGACTAGTAGTAGTAGTAGTAGCAGGGCCTAAATTCGAACCCAGTTTCCGACCAACATCAAAAAATAAAAATAAAAGTTTTTTCTAATAGCGGTCGCCCCTCGGCAGGCAATGAAAAACTTCCGTGTATTTCTGCCTTGAAAAAGCTTCTCATAAAAATACAATCGCCGTTCGTGACAACATGACTGTTTGCAAATTTTCTTGATCCTATTCGGTAAGCGTTTCGCAACTTCCAAAGCTAAGTTACAATAACGTAGCGTTTATATCGAGTATTTTTTTATTGAAATATATCAATATAATCGAAATGTAAAATAAGTGTGTCGATTTCAACTGTTCCAATTTTGAAATCTGACCTGAAAGTCTGGTTGAAAGCATCTAAGTATTAACCCTTTTCTTACATAAGTATGTTCATATATAAACTTGGACCAAAAATAAATGTATATGAATTACTCCATAATTAAGTCAACTCTTGATAAACGCACATTGTGCTTGCCGCAATTGCTTCATCGTAGTAAAACCTGAACTCTCAACAATGCTTTGACCTTCAAAATCCGGACACGCCCTTAAGTCGTGTAAACCCTCTGCTCCTCGACTTAATTGTTTATATTGCTAAAAAAAAACTTATAAATGCTAAAACAAGCAGTAACTTACTAGCATAACCTTTAAGCTGTAGTTCCCTTTTTGGTTATAATAAAGGTGAGCGTTTTGTGGTGGAACTTATCCTTACGCGGGTGCCATCAATACACCCCACCACTCCGGGAATGCCATGTTTTACATAAATGCCTAGTGAAATCTTCCTATTTTCTTCATTGGGTTTGCTTATCTTTATCCTCTGTAGGCACAAATGGCTCTAGAAAACGTTAGAGCTTCCGTCAGCACTTTGCTGAAACCAGATTGCGTCATCGACACGTCGCAATCTTCACCAAAAAATCGTATCTTTCTTGCTGGTTCCGAATCCGCCGTCAACGTGTCCAACAAATATTTAAAGGCCGAAAGAAGTTGGACGTAAAAAGGTGTTAATGTTGTTGTAGCGGCTGCAACAAGCCCACCTAGATCGGTTGATATCTCAGTCGTTGTCGTCAAGCTCAACTAACGGAAGACCTAAGAAGCGTTCAGCCTCTATGGCATCTGTCCACAGAGACAAAGGCGTTAGTTGTGTGGGTTTTCCGGGCATACGAAGAGATGTTTCGAGTCATGGGGTGACTCTCCTCTCTCATGCCGGACATTCGTTTGGCACATCTGCATCCAATCTGCTCAGGTATGAGTTCAACCCATTGCAGCAGCCAGATCGAAGTTGGGCTATTGAGGTCCTAGTCTCATGAAGCAGACGAAGCTCCGTCTCGTCTGTCAGGTGGGTGTGTGCCTAGAACGGTATTCACAGGTCTGGAGTCTACATAACTTAGGACTGACTCCCTGTGAATGTCGTTCAGGGTCTGTCGGTAAGCTGTCAGGTCCAGAGGTTGCTTTATGAACCTCTGGACTTCGTCCGTCATTTAGTATAGATGCCTTTTGACATGCTCTGTTCGGGTGACCATGTCTGTGGCTCCCTGCCAGGAATTGCATGCAGAGCATTGTTGTGTGCTCCTTTATTGCGTAGTTTAGAACCGGCCGGCCAATTGCCTTGTATTTTGCCAACAATGTTTCTTTGTCTTTGCCTTCTTTGTGCTGCCGGCTAGCGACTTGAGGACCTTGTTGCGGCTCTGTACTCTATTGACAATTGCGGTTGTGTGCGTCGAGAAAGAGAGCAGACTGTCGAAGATGACTCCAAGGATTTTCGGGTTGTTCACTAACGGAATTGGTTTGCCATCAACGTGAATACCCAGTTGCAGTCTGACCTCTTTCGTACAGATGGTGAAAAGGATGGTCTGATGCCAAGGTCAGCACAGGTCGCCATGATATGCTGTTTAACAGACCAGCGCTGACTTTTGCTATGTCTGGCGAACTGCAGCAGCTGCTCATAATCCTGGTGGGTGCGTCGTCGTTCATTGTGCAGAATGTCGAATCGTCTATCTGCTCAGCCAACTGTGTTACCCTAAGATCATTTGACAGGCTTGAATACCAAAGATTGTGGTGCGCATTGAAGTCTCCAACTACCATACGGTGTTCACCTTTGAGGAGCGCACCTAATTCAGGGTGATTTCCTGCCGGCCAGCCTGTGACAGGGGCTATGTAAATGTTAAATATTTCGAGCTCGACATCGCCTGACCGGATAGCTATGCCGTGATATTCTAGGGGGGTATCCCTCGGTCGATGTCTGCTTCGATAAGACGATACTGCACGGTGTGGTGCGTGATGAACGCTAAACCCCCTCCATTATCTCTCTCGCGATCACGACGGTACACGTTGTGTCCGGCGCCATTCACCAAAGTTGAATTGCTGTGCAACTTCGTCTTTTCGACCGCAGCTATAAATACTCCGTGCCTTCCCATAAAGACTGTTATCTCCTCGATCTTGCTCTGAAGCCCGTTACAGTTGAAATGGAGGAGCTTCGTGTGGTTCGGGAGACGTGTTATTGTGTGTGGCTTCAGGGAAGTGTGCTGTCTGGCCGCCGTTGGATGTGTGCGCTGCTGAGGAGGGTGCTGCCCTGTGGTGGTAGCGGGTAGCAGCGCAACACGGCCCTCGAAATTCCTCGTCTAATCTCGCGTGGTGCGAAGACCTGAACATGCCCTAAAGAGGCACCAGCCATGGCAAGTATTTCACTTGACTGATGTCACATTACGGTATATCCTGGTCTGACACACTGTGGGGTGTTGGTGTTGAGCTGCTCAGGTGGACTGGTGTTGGCCGTGGAGGCCGCTCTGTTTGAGCAGCAGGGGGCCGCATAAGATGTGGTCCACTGCCTATGCGTCCGTAAGCCTGAGCAGACTCGAAGGTGACTCCACCCGTTGCAAACATAACATTTTACAGTGGAGTTGGGGTGGAGTCGTTTCCGGCATACACAATAGGTATGAACCTCTGGCCCAGGGTTAGACTCGATTCCAGCCCTGAGCAGGAGGATTCGTAACAGATGTAGCCCTATGGACGAACAATTACTGAGATACTTCGCCGACCTAAACCGGGTTAGATTGCCGAAACAACAGCCCTTGATCGGGTAAAACCCGAGTCATTCCGGTACGTAGAACCAGCTGTCGTGGGAATGGTTAAGTTTTTTGCCTACTGACTTTGGGTTATTGTGTCCAAGCACGTAACCCAAATCAAAGAATTTGTACATACAGGTGTAGTAGAAGGATTAAACTTTAATTTTAAACAAATATTTCGAATTCCCGAGCACAAATTTATTCATAATTTCAGTTTGAAATTTACGCCACCAACTAGCTCTAGCAAAGGGTACAATTAAGCTATTTGCACACTTATTTTGGGTTCCCTGCAAAACTAGAATGACGGAAACTACAACACATTCACACAAATTTTCGATTGTCACTAATACATACAGGCCTGTTCTGAAATCGTAAGTAGAAAGTTTTTCAAATTGAAACTGCTGAAAACACATAATTTAAATCAAATTCATCGATTTAGTCAAAAATTTGGTCTTTTTGTTAAGAATTATCCAAAAAAAGTTTTGTAAATCGCACCGATTTGATAAATTGTAAATGTGAAAATTCGCAATGAAAAAATCTCAGAATAAAACATTATGCAATTTTTTTTTTGCATGAATAGGAATGGTGAAATTTTGAGAAAAGAAAAATGGCAAAACAAGTAGAAAGTTTTTCAAATTGAAACTGCTGAAAACACATAATTTAAATCATATTCATCGATTTAGTCAAAAATTTGGTCTTTTTGTTAAGAATTATCCAAAAAAAGTTTTGTAAATCGCACCGATTTGAAATCGTACGATTTTCAGAACATGCCTGATAAATTGTAAATGTGAAAATTCGCAATGAAAAAATCTCAGAATAAAACATCATGCAATTTTTTTTTGCATGAATAGGAATGGTGAAATTTTGAGAAAAGAAAAATGGCAAAACAAATAAAACAGTGTTGCCCAATTGTCAAAGCGGACTAAAAATAAATAGTTATACTGAGTTATACGAACAATAACTTAAAACTGGCTGTTATGGCAGCAAGTGAGTTGCAACTTTTTGTGAATTTTGCGGCTTAATGTTCAGCCATTTTTTTAGTTTGCAGCTTCAGCGGTGGGAAATCTAAAGTTTTGTGACAAAAAGTTATTTGCAGGTAAATACTATTATATTATAATCAGCTAAGTGCAGAAAAGAAAGAATGTGAAAAAGTGCCGCTACGGGCCTGTGCCGAATCAGATTGGGGCGAGTGCAGTGCCACCGCAAATGCACTAGATTCTATCGCGGAAAGTCCATTTTCATTCTCCGACTCTGAATGTCCGTCGGAAAATGAATTCTCCGAAATATCATGTGAAGAAAAATGCAAGGAAATAAAGATGTGGGCAATTGAAAATAGTGTCCCGCAGGCTTTGTTGAGTCCCTTGCTTTGTGTTCTTCGAAAAATCGGTGTTAATGATTTACCGTTGTCCGCGAAAACTCTTTTGCATACAAATAAAAAAAGGACAAATTCAGAACATTTCTGGAGGGGATGTTATGTAAATATATTGGCATTCAAAACTATTTTGAAGATGATTCTTTTTATTATTATTTATTTATTTATTATTTATTCATCATTTTCTTAATGCATGCATATTAATAATCAATTAATTTTTGTATTAAATACATCTAAATACTATGCTGCATAAGAGAAGTAAATGGCATTTTTTATATTAAAAACTAAAATAGTACTAAATGCCAGACTTGTTGTGGGGTGAACAATATGAATATTTGCTAATAATGAAAATACTGGTTTACCCGGCGTTTACATGAGACACTTTTGCCAAGACAATAGCAATACAGTCACACTTTTTCACTAATACACTCACACAAAGACAATTGTCTTGCTCACCGTCTTTGATTTTTCGAAGACAATGATGAAGACATTAATTTTGACGTTTCGAGGAAATAAGAGGAAGGCAAGGGAACACATGCACAAATGTCGCGGAAAATGAAAAGCTATATTAACTAAGAGGTTTTTAATTAATAAATTATCAAATATTCAGTAATGAATATGAATAGCGAGAAAATTATTCGAGACGACACACACGGCGGCTTGTTAGAAATGAATTGTTTCATTAAATGTCTAGACGCCTACGTCACAGAGACAATTTTTCTGTTTTTTGACAGCTAATACATATCCTCAATTGTCTTCAGAAAAGTGTGTAATATAAACGCAGCGTTAGAGCTAAGAAGAGATCAATACAAAGCCAAGAGACTTGAGAGAATAAATATATTTGTATACGTAGATAGGTGCTATAGTACCATAGTTACAATATTTTGTTATACGTTAGGACTAGGTTACAATATCGACCTCAGCAAGGCTTCCGTTTCACAGTGGTTAAGATTTCTAATTCTCTGTACAGAAGCAGGAACGTACGAGTAGGCGGAACATGTACAGATGGAAGTAAGTTTTTCCGTAAGTTATAAATTTCTGACGGAAAGCTTTCTAGGTAGCCAGATTTAATAAAAAAGATTTTTAGAACTTTGAAACAATATAAATGCTGGCATGGAAGCATATCGAGTTTTCTAAAAAATTGCATAGAGTGAGATCTGCTGTTAGCGTTGCAAATTCGTCTAATTATGCTTTTTTGAAATGTTACAATGGGTGACAATTTATTAGCCAAAGCGCCACCCCAGAAGGTGATACCATATTGCAGCTTTCGGTAACTTTTTACTTCGTGGAAATATGAGGTGGAAAAATATGCAATTAATTCCGATTTATTTTATAACTTACAGGTTACATGTGCACGCTTTTTTCTTCTTACGCTTCCATTTTGATTTTCGCTTCTTATTACCATCAAGCAATATATCGATGGTCCTCTGCAATAACGACACAATTCAAAATTCAAAAAATAAAAACCCTTGCTACTGTTAAGTGTCTCATGTCTCTAATCCTTGTCCAATCCATCTCTAATTCTTACTAAAGTAAGTAGTAAGCATTACTAAAGTATTTAGTGAAGATTAGATATGGATTAGACATGGATTAGACACACGAGCCACTTAACAGTTGTAAGAGTTTTTATATTTTGAATTTTGAATTGTGTCGTTATTGCAGAGGACCATCTATATGTATACATGATTTAATAATTGAATCATGATATGTATACATATTTAGAAGCTGTCAAAATTCTGATGTTCGTATTCACCACGAGAAATGTCAAAATTTGCATTTGATCTGTCAGAATTTTCTCTTTTCTATCAATTGGCACACAGCCATAATAAACCATTTTTAGCGTGGACACAGAACACAACTTTTTCAGGCGGTAGAAGTGACGAATGGTGTAAAGAAAGTATTGTTTTAGCGTATGAATATGTTCAAACCAATTCAAACGAAAATTAGTATTGGTACCTGTAATTCACAATGGTTAAGAAACATCTGCATGCTGATACGGGCAGTTCACTGCGTATTCCCCAAAAGTTCGGTGTGAATTGCAGGTATCAATACTAATTTTGCGCAGTTGGAGGACCTAGCAGGTAATCGTACATATGTACTTATTAAACGTCTGAATGGGTTGATTCATATAGTGTTTCAAGACATTCTCTTACAACTCAGAGACATGATCAACACAACAATAACACAGCGTTCGAACCGAACAATAAGTTAACAAAGAGAGTGAATGTCACTCACTACGCTGAAGTAAGTAGATAGAGAAATCATTGCTTCTACCACCCACTGTGTTTTGCACTCGAAAGGCAACACATTCGGCAGGCAATTGATTCGAAATACAATTGCATCGAATTTTGCGAGTGGAGTGTTAAGCAGCTATACATTTGTACATATGTGTGTGTATATTGTAATGGCACCACTAGCAATACGGCAGCACCAATTCGGCGCTGTCGGAATGTTGGCAGCAGTGCAAAAACTTATGCAGCGTTTTTGCTGCATTTAAAATGCAAAACATTCAGCACTTTCGAACATATATTTTCGAAGAGCGTTCATGCTATCGCATTTAATAAATGTACATTTACTCAAGTTCGAAATCGTATATATTTGACAAACAGCTCCGTTCCGGACGTTCATTCAGATCCGTATCAATAACGATCAATTCGCACAGTGAGAAAAACATGCTGAAAAAACATACTGAAACATTAAAAAATAAATTTTAAACAAAAGAATTAATATAAAAACTACAATTGTTTTAACCATAGCCGAAAATTTGTTTGTATATATAAAGATTTGTTGGTGCTGTCAATTAAAATTGCCTAAATTAATGATGAAACAAAATAGAGTTTATCTTAAATTGAGCCATATTTCTCTCAGCATCAGACTGATGCTAGATTTGCGTGTGTTTTTTTTTTTTGTTCAAATAATGTAAAATAAAAAAACGAAATCTCTATCGTCGATCTCGGAACGCAGCTAGTAAATCCTCTGTATGTATACGCGAAAAAAGCAATGTTGCCACTTTTTATAATTAAACCATGTTCGAATCGTGGTATTTTTCGAAGAATGCGGAGTGGCTTTTAGCATTTAGATCCTTAGTGCTGAAATGGAGTTGCATTTAGTTGCATTAAGTTGACGAATTTTGTATGGATAAATGTACATTTAGAGTAGCATTTTGAGCTAAATGCGCTAAATGTGCATTTACTCGTAAGCAAAAACAGCCCATTACGTTCCAATGATAGCCCTAAGAGCGTGGTTACCCACGAACGTGTACGTGGCGTAGCGTAGAAGTAAGTAGAAACATACTAAGTTTGCTATTGACAGAAAGAGAGAGAAGCAACATCTACGGCACGGTATGCGGTGGTGAGATGTTGTTAACACGCAGATCCCATAAGATAGATCGTGTCAGCTGACTCGTTCATAAAGAAACTAATTAAATAAAATTATTATTGTTAAAAATACATAAGAGTGCGGAGTTTGATTTAATTTGATCCGAATGTAGTATTCGCGGGTGCGCCGTTAATAGTTTTAAAATATTTTCATCGTGGGAAGTTTCTTGCAGCAACTAACAGCCGAGCACATCAACTGGCGGAGCACCCCTGCAGGAACGTGTGGGAAACAGACAGCGAGTAGCAGGTGTGTGTGGTGAGCGCTATTTATTTTGTGAGCTTGTTTTAATTATTAAAGGACGGCGTCGCGATATGGGGACCTTTACACGGAGCAAAGTAATCCGTGTACGCATGAAAAGAGCCTAGAATTCAGGTCTGTACTCGTGGCTGAAAACAACGCCCATGTACAGCATTTTTGTGCCGTGGCTAGCGAAAAAACGTATGTACAGCAATTTTCTGGGGATGGAGTCCAGGTGCAGCATTTTGTTACCGTAAACGCATCAACTACATACAGTATCGCCAACGGTATAATTCGTACGTGCAGCCACGACAGAATTTTAAGACATGCATGTATGACGCCAATTAATAACTACATACATAACGGCAAGTTGCGCCACCACCACGTATTCATACATAAGTAAGGGCGACCCACGCTATTACCATACATACACACATGAATGTGTAGCTGCAAACCACGCCACAAAAGCACAGTTTAAACCGTTTCTAAAATAGCAAGCCACGCCACTCGCTGTAATAACAACCACCAAGGAAATAACGGCTCAACGCATTACAACGAAATAAACGGAATTCATCATGAGACAGCAGCGAGGGAACAGCGATAGAACCACAGTATACCAGTAGAAAAGGTTTTTGTTGTTGTGTCTGTTTCGTGGTGAAAGTCCTTTATGGGGACCAACTTTCCAGATATGAAATTTAAGGTAGTATGGCATTTTCAAGACACATGGTTGCTTATGAGTGGTATTAGAACCAATTT
>JAPVRG010071525.1:0-12879 GCA_029783565.1 Rhagoletis cerasi
TTTAAGTTCGGCTTTTTTTCTGCCGAAGCCGAACCGAAACCGAACCGAACTTTTGTGGCCGAACATGGCCGAAGCCGAAGCCGAAGTTCGGTCGTTCTCTAGTTATATGGAAGAAAATGCGGAAAATTGAATGGGCTATAATATAAAACTGCGTACTCGAAAATTTAAAAAAAAATCTTAGTAAAAAGTTTGAAATTTTGAAGCAATTTTTTTGAAATTTGTTTAATTTTTGTGAACTATGTGTAAGCTTTGAATCTTTTATTTATGTGGTTTCGAGCCCTAGCCGCGAAATTAACGTAAACGAAAATTTTTCCGAAATTAACGTAAGCGACATAGGGCCGTTTCACAGTCATTAGTTAACTATAGGGAAACAGCTGGTTTTAACTATTGGTTAACTAATGGATGAAAGCGGTTAATTATCTTTAATCTATTAGTTAACTAATAACTGTGAAAACGACCCATAGGAGTTAGTAGTGACACTACATACATAAATGTAAATTAGAATAGTTAAAGAACTAGCCATAAATTAGTTCATGATTAACTGTATAATATGCGAGAGCATAGTTTTGTCTACCTGTCCTTTAGATATATTTTACTCTATTTTATTTTATTTTATTTTATTTTATTAATTCTGCAGTCGGAATGCACCAGTCATGTGAAGCGAACTTTTACATGTACGGGCTCCTAGTGAATGGCCCACAGTTATTCGTAGTGCCAGAACAAACTCTTTTGGATATGAATGCGTATCGTTAAATTGTTTTGATTTTTTAAATTGGAAACAATTTTCTGGTCGTCTGCCACAAAGAAAAGTAAATTTGTAATTAAGCAAACTGCGTTCTATTTTTTTTCGAGAAAAAGTCGTTTTCAATTAAATACGGGTGTTTCGAAAGTAGCGAAACAAAGACTTGCAGCATTAATTTTAATCTGTCTATAGCCCAGCGTCCTCTCTTCCATACAGCAAAGAGTTAAGAATTACTTTAAATAAATACGAGTTTTCAAAACGAATATCTTAGTCTTAAGAATTGCAAACCCTTCCCGTTGTATTAAACGAGACAGATAAGGAAGATGTATAGATTTATGTACTTAATACATCATATAACTGAATACGCAACAAATTTAACTTCACACTTATTTATGTATTACACGTAGACTTTTTGAGCTTTATTTACTTGTTTATGTTTTTATACATGGAATGCGTCATACAAAGAAAATAAAATAAGTTTTTTCCAAAACAAATTGCAATGTCTTTTGGTGAAATACAATTAACGTATGCGCGACTTTTTTGTCCAGCAGCCTGCCATGGTGATAGCAAAATTAACGTAAGCGCCAAATTCGCTATTTTTGCCTACAAATTAAGTGAAGTTAAATATGAGTCTATAACTTGTAGTGAACCGGGCTTAGACTACATTTAGAGTTTCACAGAATTTTTCCAAACGGATTATGAACAAAAAATGCCTCTCCTGTAAAATTTGCTTTTTGGCGCTTACGTTATTTTCGCGATTAGGGTTCGATGTATTTTAAATGAAAATTATTAAAAATGAATAAATAAACATAATTTGCAAACAATATAATTTTTCACCTATTCTTGTGTCCATGATTGTATGTAAAGGGTGTTTTTTTTTAGACATGTGGTTTCCAAGAAGAAATAAAACGCATAGAGTTTAATGTTATGGCCAAGAATTTAGCTTTATTATAAAGATAAGGGTTTGGCATTATGTTTTAAAAATAATTTTGGGCAAGTGATCGCCGCGGCTGGCTGGAATAAATCCCAGCCGAGAGGCCCGATTTTCGACCACTTTTTGGAGCAATTGGCGCCGTATCGACGTTTTGCAAACGTTCTTCCGGAGTAAGTCTGTTCATTATGAAATGGCAAACCAAACTGAGTATAAATCAAGTAACAGCTGTCAAAAAGACCAACTCCGAAAAAAGTAGTACCTCTTTGAAAACCACACGTCTAAAAGAGACATCCTTAACTTATGCATATTCATACGTATACTCACATGTATGCTCCATTGTAACATCCTTCAGTGTGCTCGGGCTAGTGCTGCAAATAAAAAAAGAGAGGGAATATTAGCATTTCAATTTCTAGTCATTTTTAAGTATTGTTTTATGTTAAAGATTTTAGTTAACATTCACACAGACAATATACATAAATAAATATACACGTGCATATATGTATGCATACAAATGCATGCAATGGAAAAGTGAGAATGTAGAATTTGCAAATATTTTTCCAATTTACAACTGTGCCACTTGAAGCGATCAAATTAAGGAAGTAAACCATGAAAAGAACAACAAAAAAAATTTCCAGTTTTATTTGCAAAAAAAAAGGAAAAAATAGTACGATGAATGCAACGCATGCAAACAACATGCCAACAGCACAAACAAGCGCTTTTATAAGTCAAAGCTGCTGCAAGGAGCAAGCAACCAACCAAGCAATTTCGAACGAGTGCCTACAACTACTTAAACTCACATGCCTGCATTAGAGTTCATCCGACTAATCAGCTCAGTGTGCACGAGAACTCAATGCGTTTGCTTTGTGAGTAAGCGACTTTTTTTAAATTTTTATTTCCTCTTATTTTACTATTGTTACTTTTTACTTTTTAATAAACGAGTCATGTCGTGCCATTTGCAGGCAGATGGGTGCACCACACAGATCTGCCGATCACCCTGCATGATCGCCACTGCGTGAATTATGAACACTTTGAAGAAAAAATTGAATTTAAGCGTAACGTTAGATGAGACCGAAGCCAAAGCATTGGGGCACAGTAGGTGGGCGTACTCGAGGGCGAGTGAGAACATGTGCCCCAACGTCAAGTAGAGACACTTGCATAAATACATACATACATACGTATGTACGTGCGTGTGAGTGGCATTAAGTACGAGTATTTTGGTGGTGAACACGCTGGTCCAGCGCAATTCTACACACATGCACTTTAATGACACCGCACATTACCGGGCAAAAACTTGAAACAAATTACTAAAGTACATTTTAATCATTGCTTTACGGTTGTTCTAATGCGCTTTAGAAGGGAACAATAATAGTTCTTTAGGTGCTTTTCGTTGAAACTTCTTTGACTTTTTAATGAGGCAATACTCTTTTCGGAGTTGGTATTTTTGACAGCTGTTACTTGATTTATACTCAGTTTGGTTTGGAATTTCATAATGAACGGACTTACTCCGTAACAACGTTTGCAAAACCTACATACGGCCCCAATTGCTGCAAAAAGTGGTCGAAAATTGGGCCCCTCGGCTGGAATTTATTCGAGCCAGCCGCGGCGGTCACTTGCCCGAAATCATTTTAAAACCTAATGCCAAACCCTTATCCTTATAATAAAGCTAAATTCTTGGTCATAACATTAAACTATATGCGTTTTATTTCTTCTTGAAAACCACATGCCTAAAAAAACACCCTTTTTTTGCTTAAAATTACTTGTTATAATTATCACGCAGCGGAAATAAAGCAGACGTTTGTTAGGTTCCTTTTACATGGTTCTGCACGGAAATTACATAGAATGAATACGAAAGGTACAGGGAAAACTGGATTAATAACAAAAAAATACATCACTGGGTAGCAACTAATCTACAGAAAGATTTAACTATTCAAAATTGTCGGAAAAAGTACCCAGGCTATAGCTTAGAGATTGCCATGAACTTACAAAATTGTCTGGAATTATATTTAGTTTAAGTAGTTACTATTTTAGAGGCCCCAGTTTGTTCGAAATGGTTCACGAAGGTGATCTAGTGAATAGGGATGTCGAAAAAACATCGATGCATCGAAAATAGCGATGTTTTGCTTCGATGCATCGACAATTTTCCACTCGATGTAAAAATAGTCTATGCATCTGAAATTCAAAGAAAGCAAGATGGCTTCGTACATTTTTTATAAATATTGTTCATGCTTCAGCCAAAACCATGTAAATCAAAGTTTCAAACTTTATACAAAATTTAGAAAAAATGCGACAAATTTTCATAAATATTTTGAACTTTTTAATATGAGTCTTTTGAACATTTTGCGGTATGCAGTTTTATAGCTTATAAACTTTTAGTACAACAAAGTGTAAGTCAGCAAATAATAAATATAAAAAATCAAAGCAATTGAAACTTGCACTTAAATTTTATAAGCTGTAAAGCTGCATACCAAAAAATGTTCTTAAGACTCATATTAAAAAGTTCAAAATATTGATGAAAATTTGTTGAATTTTTCTAAACTTTTTATAAAGTTTTAAATTTTGTTTTACATGATTTTGGTTAAAACATGAACAATGAGGCGTATTCTTGTTTTCGTACGAATCGAAAAGTTGAAAAACGTGAATATTTAAAGAAATTCAACACGTTAACAGTTGTATGAGGCACCAGTATATATAAGTGCATCAAAATAAAAGTTTGTATAATTGTTTGAAATGGGTTTTGCGTTATTTCCATAGTGTAGGAAAACTCTATGCGTATCGATGCATCGATGTACGCCCTCCGATGCATCGACAAATATCGATGTAAGTTTCGATGCATCGATTCGAGGAAAAATATTGATGTATTTTTGCCACTGACACATCTACTAGTGAAGATGTGAAAAAAAATTTCAGATCCGTAGCAGTGAAATCTAGCTAAGACCTTGTTTTTTTATTTTCAATTTTAACTAATTTGTTCTCCGTTTATATTTTTTGACGCAAAACAGCAAAAAAATTAATATTTTTAAAACTTTAAAAAATTGCATTGCATACCGTTTTCAGGTAAAAAAAGAAAACATTTAAAAGGTCAAGATAATTTTTTATCCAACGAAACATCCCCGTCCCCTCCCCGTCTCCACGGGCCTGAATATAAAACCTGGGAGTTTTTGAAGTCGTTTATAACGAATCCGAAAATAGTGTTTCAAAATTTCAAATAACGATCCAATATGGCGAACGAATTTAATATGAGAAATTAGAAATCTGAAATCGCCTTTTTTTGCTGTAACGCCTGCAGTTAGCCAAATGTAATATCCATGGTTCACCGCGTGGAATTTGCAGTGGTATTTACATAAAAATCTAGCAATTTTTGTTTAGAAGTAGTCCGCCACATTAGATCTGATATTTTGAATATTCCAAAACTAACTTCAGATTCGTAATCAGCTACCCAAAAATCATCATAGAAGCCATTTCATAAAAAACTAATAATTTTTTATGTTGTCCGCCATATTGGATTCGCCATTTTAGATATTCCGAAACTAGTTTCAGATCTCGTGGTGTAGTGGTTAGAAGTGCAGTCGCTGTGGTGTAGTGGCTAAAAATGCGCACTACCACTCCTGGGGCCTGGGTTCAAGCCCTGGTCCGAGCAACATCGCAAAAAAATTTTAGAAACAAGTTTTTTTCTTAACAGCGGTCGCCACTCGGCAGGCAATGGCAAACCTCCGAGTGTATTTCTACCATGAAAAAGCTTTTCATAAAAATAAAATCGCCGTTCAGAGTCGGCGCAAAACTGTCATACTCCTACCCTGTCGGAAACACCAACAACGAAAATGAGAATCTATCAATGGCTTCATATTTTCGCCACTTTTGAGGAGCTTCTGGCCCATAGTGCGATGCTTAGAAGGCTGACTGCAGTAGTTGGCGCGTATGGCGTGGTCGCTTTTGTTGTGGATTGAGCAGAGCACACGTAAATTCGAAACGTCGGGCATGCGTTCATCTGACTATATTCTGCATAAGAGTTGATGCATTCACCTTATCAACTCCTCGCTGCCGTAATTGAATAGCTCAGCCGGCCGGCCTTCAGCTCCAACAGCTTTGTTAATTTTCAACCGCTAATCATACCTTGTCATAGTCAGGTGGTGGGACATCGACTCCATCATCATCGACTCGAGGCTCAGGTTCATCTTCTCCACTACTTTCAGTGCTGCTAGAATTCAATAGGGTGAAAAAGTGTTCCCTTCATAATTTAATTACGTTCTTGAGGTCGGTCACTAGGTCGACATGGTTGTTCTTACAGGGGTTCGCTCTGCTCTTGAAACCTTACGTTGGTTGCCTACCTTTCTGATCAGACATTTTTCTTGACGACCAGCATTTCAAGCTCTCATTTTTATTAAGGACGATACGCCTTGCTTCCCTCTGCAGCTCCCTATAACGATCCCGGGAATTATATAACTAATAAAAAAACAGCTATAAGATATTTAAATGACACATATTATTTATTGGATGGCATTAATATAAGAACACATTGGGTATATTAACACACAATTACTTATGTTTTCTCTCTATCTCCTAATCAAATCAAGCGCTTTCCCATTTTTCTCATTGACCCAACTCCAAGCCGCATTCCTTCCTCATTAAAAACAATCATCCACTTTCGTTAGCGTCCTATTGCAATACAACGTATACACACTCCAAGCGGTCCAACCCTGACGCCGCTGTATAGTCCTAGCACACTCCACTGCCTCGGTGATGTCATCCAACAGCAAGGCGCTACATTTGACATTGCACTCATTGAATGCATAATATTTCGTGCCATTGTCCGGCTGACACCAATAACGGCCGCTGATCTGAAACAGTCCATAGTCGCTGGAACCGTCCGCATTGCGATTTCCCACCACATGCGTGTTGTAGCGACTTTCATATTCGGCGATGCACAGCCACAGCGACAGCTCCGATTTTGGCACATCCAAAATATACAGTTGACCGGCGAGTTCGCAGCGTTGCAGACGACGCATTTGAATGGGGGCAGGTGCGTGTACGAGCAACAGCCAAATGCAACAACAAAAGGCGACAGTCACAAAAGGCGGCAGTGTTTGTTGCGCGGGTGGTGCGGACATCTGATGATGGTGACGTTGTTGATTGCGACGACTGTCAATGTGGCGCGTTATTTTCATGCCGCTTTGATTAATGTGCGTCCAAATACGAAAAATTATTTAATTTTATTATTTAAACGCTTCGAAAATTTACGCAAACACGGATATTGATAGCGACAAGTACACGTAGATAGTCTCGGCGCTAATGAATGTGATATACTGAGGTAAATTGCATCGTTTGCAATGTGAATGCGTTTGGGAGAAGTTAGCAGCAAAAGTTAAATTAAGAATTAATGTTGATATAAAAACAATAAAAACTATGGTTAAAACCGGTTTTATGTGTTGCAAAAATTAGTTATGGAAATTACATGGTACGTAGTTGTATTTGTAGTTGTTGTTTTTTTTTTTTTTTTTTTTTGCTGACTGCCTATTACATTGTGGACGTCCTCCAGCCAGCGACACTGTGTTTGCTCGTCGCTTGTCTGTTTTGGTCATTGAAGTGTTTAATAATAAATATTTCAGAATTTTAGTGGCGTGAGAATTATTTATTGTTATCGAATTTACGCGCGTTCATATTTGCACTGTTGCGGTATTCACAGTGTGCGCAACAAGCTAAAGCGATCGTGTAAATGTATGTACGTTCTGGTGGCTTGCTTTTTATACTTTAGTCGTTTAACTACATTCGATTCTAAATCTTTTTTATTTAAAAGCACTGCATCAGTAGACCGCCTATGTTAAGACAATCTTGGTACTGTTCACAGAAGAAAGAGAAGTGTTAGATCTTGGTCTTTTAGCGGCGCCTTGTTAGGCTAAACTGTTTTTGATGAGCAAGGACGGTCTCATTTAGACCAGATGGGCCTGTACAAGTAGTTGGAAATTTTAAGAAGAAATTATGAACAAGAGAGTGGCATAGAAGACTCCCCTCGCGATGTAGGAAAGCCGAGCGGTTAAGAGGTTTACACTATGTTCTTCTTCTTCTTGTTTGGCGCTAAAACCGCTGAAGCGATTTTGGCCGAGTCCAACAAAGCACGCCAGTTGTTTCGCTTCTGTGCCAACTGACGCCAATTGGAAATGCCAAGTAAAGCCAAGTTCTTCTCCACCTGGTCTTCCCCTGCTATCACCAGCGGTTTTCGAGTCGAATACTTTCAGTGCTGGAGCGTCTGTATCCATTCGAACGACATGACCGAGCCAGCGGAGCCGCTGTACTTTAATTCGCTGCATAATGTCCGTGTCGTTGTAAAGCTCGTACAGCTCATCGTTCCATCGTCTGCGATACTCGCCGTTGCCGACTCGTAAAGGCCCGAAATCTTCCGGGCATGATGAGGGACTTAAAGATCGTGGTTTTCGTACGACGAGAGTGGACTTTACTTCTGAATTGCCTACTCAGTCCAAAGTAGCACTTGTTGGCTAGAGTGATTCTCCGTTGGATTTCAAGGCTGACATTATTATTGGTGTTAATGCTGGTTACCAAATAAACGAAGTTCTATACTGTTTCGAAATTATGACTGTCAACAGTGACGTGGGTGCCGAGGCGCGATTGCGCTGATTGTTTGATGACAGGAGATACTTCGTCTTGTCCTCGTTTACCACCAGACCCATTTGCTTTGCTTCCTTATCCTACTTGGAAAACGCAGAACATACCTCGCGTTTTTTGATATCGATGATGTCGATGTCATCAGCATACGCCAGAAATTGCACGCTCTTATAGTAAATTGTTCCAGAGCGGTTAAGTTCTGCAGCTCTTATCTTCTCCAGCATCAGATTAAAGAAATTTACACTGTGTTAGAGAACTCATAATATCTGCATTTTCTCAATCTCTTAATGCTTTGTTGTGATTTCTAATGGATTTAAACACTTACGAGTGGACTTCTTACATCGATGGGTCGAAGCCTGACGGAAGAGTTGGTGGCGGCTCTTCTGCAAGGAACGCTTCAGTTTAGGCTTCCAGACTGTTGTAGTGTTTTCCAGCGCAAGTGAATATCATTAAATAAGTACTAGACATGACATACAGTACTCAAGTTAGTATCTGCTCTGATTGCCAAATGGCAGTCAGAACCTTGCTCTACTGATGGCGGGCTCAAAACTGTTCGGCGACCTTCCCTTAAATTGCGTCGGGATATTTTCTAATACGATTTAAATCTATGGGTATCAGGCTCCAGCGGCATTGCGGGAACGGGTGATAGAGCCGCTGGCTATATGTGGTTCACTCTTGGACATATGAGCTCCTTGTCAACTCATCGAAGTTTAGCCGAGGACTGCAATATGGCCCAGGATGGATGAGGGGCAAAGTCACAGCTCCCGCTTTCGGTGGGGATTCTAACAGATTACTTTCCGATCGGAATTGACACGGTGTGAAAAAACTCTCATGTGACTATTACTGTGGCAGCTGCCTGGAGGAAGATGAAGTGGACTCACATCGACATTTTCCAGGCTAAAGTTGAAATATTTTGATTCGCCCTTTATAGCCAACCCAGAGTAGTCTCGGTAGTTGATATTAGCCATCTTCGTAAAATTGTGGTTTGCGACGTTTTATCGGTTGTGCTTTGGCTACCGTTAGAAAATACGTGGGATCACAAATAATAACCTCTGTGATATCCAAGTATGCCCAAACTGGGAACGACTTTCGCAACTTAATCCTGCACATATGTATTGTCTTTCTACATATAGCAGATCAATTTAGAGGGCAAAAAACTGATTAGGATGGCTTGGTCAGAAACTTTTCCTTTAATGACTCAAAAACGGAAGACAGAAATTTTTTATGTAGCTCAGTTTAAAAGTGGGCTCAGACGTAAAATTAGAGCTTCCACTGATATCCTTGGCAAAGATCTACGGGTTAGCACCGCCACTTATTGGCCCAAATTTAGCCATATTGAACGGATGGAAGCCAATCATATCGTTTTTGTAAAATATTAACAGAGGGATATAAACATTATGAAAAGTTAGGTAGCACTTCAAACAAAAGAATATCAGGCGTACTCTTCACTTAGATGGTATTGAATGAAAATTATTAGAATGTAAAATTGAGAAGAGAAAACTAGCAGAAAAAGCTATTGAACACAAAACAGTAAAAACTTGCAAGTGAACAGTTGTTGCATTGTTTTGACATTTCTTGTTGAGTCCAGTTTTGGTGCACATATAATTATACAGGCAGGCTCCCATTTTCAATTACTTTTGCGGTTTGCGTTTTCGTGACAATCGTACGTTTTTGTTTTTGGGTGCTCCGAATTCGCAACTTTTTGTTATCGATAAGTGCCATTCTTTACTTTGTTTCTGGTATTGCATACCGATTATTTGGCAAAGTTAATCGATTTATCGACTGAATCAAATCGTAAACAGTTGTTGGTTCGGCAATTTTTCTGCCGAAAAAATTGAGGTGTGGTCCGTAAATATTTAATTAAAAAATAAATTAAACCTAATTTTTATTTTTAAGTACGGGAAATGTATCTTAAGAATTTCTTTTAATAAATAAAAATTACCCAAGCTTTTATAAATCGGTTATTTAAGCGTGCGACGTCATTTACTTTTCATTCCACTAAGTCTAAAGTTTCCGATTTGAAACTGCGAAAATTTTGCGATATACGATTGTGAGAGCGCGCAATTATGCGGTTTGAAAAGTAAAACGCAAAATTTTTGCGATTTCGGAAATGGGAGCCCGGCTGTTAAACTCTTTTCTTTACACACAAGCACTTACACAGTCCAGAACATCATTAATATTTTGATTTCCACTCATTTTACTTCAACTAATTTTTCACTTTAAAAATTTTTCTTTTTGACATTTATTCTTGTTCTTCTTCTACTCTTTTTCTACTGGCTACTTTCTGCTAGTGAAAATTTCACTAGCAAGAATTTGCAACTCTTTCGGGTTGTTACGCTCTCAAATTCGCTCCCTCTTGCAAATTTTTTGGGTTATTAGATACACTTCCCCAGTAAAAAATTGCATGTTCCAGTACAAGTATCCAAGAATTGTTTCCTTGCATTCAAGCCGGCTGCCTTTTCTTTATTGACGGAAAATTTTAATTAAAAATTCTTCTTCAGTCCGTATTTTCTAGGGGAGGGTCATATTCTGTCCTTCGTGTTTTCTAAACCTGGTACACTAACCCCACATTTTGAGATATATTAGTGCTATGTTATTCTCCAGTTTATCTACACGCCGAATGTAACTTTTGATGATTCCCAGAATTTCTTTGGTAGCTGTATAAAAGCGCGATACAGTACTATACGGTAGGTCTGCTTTAACCGCACAGTCGATTGTTAATGCTGCGGTATAGTTGTACACCTCTATATGCTGCTGTATACCGTACTGGCGTACCAGCGTTTTCGAGCGCTGACAAATATCGCAATGCTATTAAAATAAATAAATAAAATAAATAAATAAATAAATATTTATTTTAAAATGTCGATAATTTTTTATACATAGTCACAAATAATACTTGTGTATTTTTCTGAGCGCATAACTTTTAATTTCATTCGTAGCATGTAGCGCATGACTGCTATGAAATTCTCTATTCTAAAAATGGTGAATGAGGCTATTGCATAAATATGAAAGTGATCATAAATGGCAGAAGATCAATTTTTTTGAATTGAATTGCCAAACAGGGAAATCTGTGCAAATTGAGTTTATACGCTCCAGATTCCTTGCAAAAAAATTATTAAAAGTTCATTTAAAATTATCAAAAACAACTTAGAACAACACCCATAATTACCTAATTGTCAAGTGAAACCCAACCACGACGGATGACGCTTGTGAAGTGCTGCTAAAAGTCAGCGCGTAGTACGAGTATAAGCCGCCAGCCAAGCCTTTGATCCCACACATACATATGTATGTATATACATACATACATATGTATGTATATACATACATACATATGATGTTATATATTTTTTATTACAATATGCATTACATTTGTGCTTTTTTTCGCTACCCGAGATGACTGTTATGGGAATGCCATATTCGACTGGTGTATACGCTGCGCATTCAAATGTTCAAAATGTAGATCAGCCGTCTGTCTGCGAGTTCAATGCACGCAATCATGCGTAACATTCAATTTCGTTCATACATTGAAATTAACTAAAATTCGAAATTCACTTTTTTTCTTTTGGTTTTTGTTTTTTGTTTTCATCTGAGTTTTGTTAGTCGTCCACATAACGCCAATGCCTTGAAAGTGAATATAAATAAATTCTATTTGAAAGGCACAATTTATAAATAAACAAAGACAAAACGTGTATTACGTGGAGTTGTCAATATGTACAAAGCACAGATTTAGCGCGCGTAATATGAGTAGGTATTGACATGCAGGAAGTAGGAGCAAGGAGAAGTATCAGGAAAATGGGAGATTGACATGTAGACGATGAGCGTATAACAAATTTATACAAATCATAGACAAGAGTATCAAATAGACATCAGCTAGAAGGTATGGTATGTCATAATCATAAATTATACAAACCACATTGGAGTGGAAATTACTTAAATAAGACAAACAAACATTTTCGATCACAGAGAAGCTAAGAACTTTGTGCCTACCTCACCCTAAGACTGGCAGGCGGTAAACTTTTACGTAACTCTTCTGGAAGATCTACGAACGCGTTATTATAGATATGCAGACTTTTCCGACTCTAATGGATAAATGTGGAATTATCAATAAGACCATAAAGGGTACACGATATAGTTGAGGATGGATTCCAAGAGATAAGATTTTCTGTCGTAAGCAAACTCATGCGTAAAAATTAAGCTCTTATAGAGATTTCTGCAGAAATAACTATAACACGAACAGCCTGCCAGGCTGGCCAAACAGTCCAACATCATTCATGCTGGAGCGCCCGGTCGATAGTCCTCTTGGTACTAACTAGGGTGATTGACTCGGTTTTTTCCAACCGGGTTTCCTCGGTTTTTTCATAAATTTTTGGGCGGTTTTTTTTAAATCATGATTTTTCGAATATCGAATAGACCGGTTTTTTTAATTTCCAAACCCGGTTTTTTACCAAGATCTTAAAGTTATAGCTTTTAAGGATTAGTCGAAATACGGCAGCATGTCAACTCATTTTACATCCATTATATTCTATTTTAAAATCCCAGAACTCGTCTGTAGTTTTGTTAGAATGCTTACAAAAACGAATATTGGAAC
>JAPVRG010071565.1:0-14719 GCA_029783565.1 Rhagoletis cerasi
TTGCACATGCACTTCTCAACCGCCATGTAATGCAACTTTCTTAAGTTCAAATTTTATGGCAGTTTAAAGGATGCTCGGCCTAGTCTGATGCATCCTCCGGACAATGATAATAATAGCATTACCATTGGCCACAGTGCCTGCCCAATACTTTTTGGTCCAGTAAATATTTTTTTTGTATAAATACATACATGCAAACTTACTGGTCTCCCCTCTCACTGAGTTATTCAATTATTATTATTACTATTATTATTATTATTACTGTTATTATTGTTATTATTATTTTTATTATTATTATTATTATTGTTATTGTTATTATTATTATTATTATTATTAGTGGAGACTACATTTTTATGCCCGAATGAAATCTTTTATGTTCTAAAAAATTAAATCTGAAAAAAAAAAATAAAAATCATAAAACAACGATTGAAAAACAAAAACAAATATTCAATGATTGTGTTTGATCGAAAAAATAAAAATCATAAAATAACGATTGAAAATTATCGAAACAATAAAACTCCCAGAATAACGATTATTTTTGATCGAAAAAATAAAAATCACAAAATAACGATTAAAAATGATCGCAAAAATATAAATAAAAAAATTACGATTTCGCGCTGATTTTAAAATAAAAATCCTTCATAACAACGATTATTTGGACCCTGATCATAACTCATCCTAGCAGGCCCATTGCCGCATATTCTTCCACAACTAAGATCTAAACTAAGCTCATACCTTTCCAGCTAACCCATACCTCAGCTAACTCCTCTCTCCCTTTGATCCGACCTCGTCGAAGCAACACGTTTCCTGGGCCTACCGTTAGTTGAGCTTGAGAACAACGGTTAAAATACCAACCGATTAAGGCAGGGGTTAGGAGTGCCACTACCGAAACCACAACATCCCACCGACATACATGAATATTTTCGCATTTAAAGTACCTGTTTGGGTACTAAATACCCAATTACTTTAGGAGTTGTTAAATACTGAAGTGAAAAAGAAATTTAAGTATTTTAAATACTTAAATTATTAGGTATTTTAGAGGTGCTAAATACTACACTAAAGTGCTAAAGTACTTATTTAGTACATATGTAGATTTCTAATTTCTATACGATTCATAAATGCTAACATGTCGTGCGATACTCAAACAAATGGTGGAAAAGCTTTTCACTAAGGCGCAGATGAACTCTGCGCTTGTTGAGTTGAGGAATTACAACAGTGTTCAAATTTCCATCCCTAATGAAGCATTGCCGTTTTTATTATGCGCCCCTAAGGAGTCCGTCTCCTTTTCTCTAAGCAGGACTAGACATTTAAAACGATGTACAACGACCCAGCAGGTTCCCTGAGCCCGATGGTATAGAAATAACGATATTAAAGTGACGGTGCATGGTTCTACGCACGAATTACTAACTGTGTAAGGCACACTTCATGAAAGAGGCAGACATATTTTAGTCTAATTTTTGGAAAGATTATGTTTCCGATTTCCCATTGTGTCACAGTATCCATACTGTAATCGGATCTCTCGAACCAGCTTTTCGCAGGTCGTGCAGGTGTTGGTTGCTTCTCGGTGGATGTCATTTATTTTCGTGGAGCTGTTTTCTGACGTGCTTCATTCAAGCAGATGTCTGATACTTTCTACTACGGCGCAGGGCAGGAACTGCTGGCTCAGCATAAAATGGTGTTCACATCCAAGGAGTAGTGACGCCTTCCTATGCAGGTGGTGTTGAGGCGTAATCAGAAAACATAAACTGGCAGCCCATACTACGGTGTTTTCACCGTTCCGACGACAGACGGGTCTACGTAACCGGAACGACCCAGATTCATATCTGGCCAAGGACTCACTCCCGCATCATTCCCCAAAAATCGTTGGGGAAATTGTATGCGGTTACAACAACAACAACAACGGTGTTTTCACAGGTTTCAAGACTTCAGCGGGGACTAGACTAAACTGGCGCAGCATAAATGCCTTGTATACTGCCAACAACGGTTCTTTGAATCTGCTCAAGTGTAGCCGATGTTATTAACGAGTGCGTGCGCAGAGCAGGAAAGCAAGCTATCAAAGTCTACCCTTAATTTGTTGTGTTCGCAAGTGTCGAGTTTTATACACTACCGACGTTAATCCCGAATTGCAGCGTAAATTGTAGACCGATGGCTGTGCTTATTTGCATTAGAATCATCCACATACAGATGCGCATTAGCCCGCTGTAAATGCACAAAAATTAGAGCTTTTAATATCATCTTCGGCCGCTCTAATCCCATTATGAGACGATTCTATGTACCGAAAGTGAGGCACATACATACATTGAATACAGTATGTAGCAGAAAGTTTGAATATGGGGTCATTTTTAAATCGTTTTTAAATGTCCAAAATGCCTTAGATAGGCTACCAGAAATTTATTTGCACAAAAAGAATATACCTAATAAATCGTTTATCTCCCAAAATTACTATTATTGGATGCTACGCCGATTGGGTTTCGAACCCGGAATCTACTGAAACCAATCACACAGATACGGCAGGGCAGTTACCAAAAAATTGAGATTGGTAATAAACGAGTTACTACAATATTATACTTAGATTAAGCACACTACTATGTTGCCTATACATACATGTAGGTATGTAAAACAATTTGTCGTTATATCATTTTCTTCTTAAAGCCATTGGCAATTCTAAAAACGTGATAAAAATATAATAAGGCAGATATATACATAAAAAATAACACATATGAAAAATAAATCTTTCAAAATTGAACTGACCTAAAATCTCCCATGGTCCTCTGAAATGCCAGGGTTTTTTGTCCGGTCCAACATTCTGTATATCACTTAAGTGATTGTTGAGAAGATCACGCATTGCAGTGCTTGAAGCCAGCATTAAAGGGGTTTGACCTGTTAATGGAAAATAAATAATTTGTTTGTCTAAAAGAAACCCTTAATTGCTACGTTGTAACGTACCTGAATATGTAGCGAGTAGAGGGTCAGCTCCATACGAAAGTAGCAAACGGACAACCTCTTCGTGATCATTTTCACTTGCCTCGTGCAGCGGTCGAATGCCCGAATGTGCAGCTTCGGAATGATTTGCGCCATACTGCAAAAGAATCCTAGCGATCTCAAGCCAGCCCTTTGTGCAAGCTTCATGTAGCGGTGTATAGCCAGCATTATCTTTTTGATCCGGATTTATACCCATACGATCTAAGCAGTATACAACAACATCTATGTATCCCAAACGTGCCGCTTTGTGCATTGTGGTTTGGCCAACGCTCTTATTAAGCACCCATTTACCTATTTCACGACGCACATCACTCTCGGTCTTTACCTTTTTTTCATAATTTTCATCCTCTGTTTTCCTGTCAAGCTTGGCCAGTATTTGCAAATTTTGCGTGGAATTAAGGTTCACGGAAGAAGACGGATTGGGTTTCTTCTTTTTGCGTATATAATCAAAGCCAGAGCTTCCTTTTCGACGTAGATACTTCCCAGGCCGTCGTCTTCTAAAGCTAGATGTTGCAACATCGACTTCAAGACCAGCTTTGTTAGCAGCACTAGTATCCGGTGATTCTGCTAGACCATTACTTGCCAACGTGTCTTCCTCGTCTTTAATGTTATCTTTTCCATGGTTCGCAGTCGAAGTTGATGCTGAAACCGAGCCCGCAACAGAATGTGAAGAAACAGTGCTTGTCTTGTTATTCTTTCTCAACTTATCATCGTTAATAACAATGTAGTGCTGCAAAAATTGTTCATATTTTTGTTCGAATGTCATTTTATCGTTGCCATCCGACATTTGGGTAATAATTTCTGGTGGGGCGGAAGCAGGTCGATCGTCGCCAACAAAAATCTCTCGTATAATCTCTTTGCGCTGTTGCATTTTTGACTCGGTTCGAGTTTTAGTTTTCAAAACAGTTGTCTCAAAAATGCTGAAATGTCGTTTCTTTCCATCACTGGATTCTTCTTCCTGCTCCTTCTTCACTGGGATTGAAAGCATTTCCAAAACCGAACTCGATTCCGCACTATGCGAAACATCGCTATGGACTTGACTCGCAATACCGAAATTGTTTGCGTTTTTTCTATTTCTAGGTTTTAAACTGGCGGAAACGTTTGTTTTTATAACACGTGAATGAAGCACATCAATTATCGAACGCCTCTGCTCACGCAATTGATCCTCTTGTTCGGTTTTGGAGGTCAATGAAGATTTCTCACTGATATTTGGTGTTGATTTTTGAAGTAACTTTTCGATCGATTTTGCAAATTTGGCGCTTCTATTAGTGCTGGCTGCTGAAGAATCATGCTCGATCTCCAGATCTGGCAGAGATGCAGCCATTTTCAGATTGTGCGGATGGTCTATTGTGATTAGGTTTGGTGGAATTTTCAACGAGCGCTTATAGCGATACACCTCTAAAAACAAATCTGTTGGACGTTCCTTGCCTTTATGTTTGCCACTTTGACTATCACTTTTATCAACTTCAATCGTTGGTTTATTCATTTTCTTATTATTCGAACCAGGTACCTTTTCAGTTTTGCCATCTTTAACATCCTTCTCATTTCTAGAGCGCAAACGCATTGATAGCTCACGATCAGATTGTTTGTTGGAGAGATCCGTGCAAACATCCGATGCAGAGGTTTGATTGTTGATAAACTTGCGAACATATTTTCGTTTGATTGACTTAATTTTAGTCGTAGAATTCCGTATGATTTTATCGTTTCGCAATACTTTGCTATTCGCCAACTGCAGCTCCATTTCTCGCTTTCGCTTAGAGCGCGTCATTGTATTTAAACCTACTTTTAAAAGCACTTTCGGTTTCTTTGCACCTTTCCCAATTTCCTCTTTATTTTCAGCATTTTTTTGTGCTAATTTTCCCGCCTTATCTTGTTTTACTTCCTTATATTCATTCATATTCTGAGTTTCTCTTGTCTGACTTATTTTTGAAGATGATTTAGGCGAATCTTCATTCCCAGATGATTTGGATTCACCAGACATCAAAGTGGTATTTTTAATTGCATTATTTTGGCACTTGTCCTGGAATTCTGCTTTCGCTATAGTTTCCTGCATTTCGATTACCTTCGATTTCGTTGCTGAATTAGAATTCACATCACTTTTATCAATCGTTTGTGGAGAAAGTTTCGCTGGAGAATTCTCTTCGTAATTAGTGTCAGAAGAATCGGAACCACAATCCGAAAATTGATTTGTGTCAGTTGGAGCGCTTTGCCGAGCTTTAGCCTTTTTTAGAGACTTCTTTGACCTGTCCGTTTTCCTTCTATGAATTTCATCATCACTCTCTGAACTACTATCTACTTGCAAACGAGCTGCGATCCGTTTTTCTTGCTGCAACCGTATTTTTCCCCGATCTTGTTTACTTATTTTTTTCTGCATGACGATCATGGCTGACTGTGATGAGTGGCTTTCTGGAGACTTTCCTGCTGTTCGCTCGCTCCTCATGGCACTATCATTCACCGAGTCTATCATACTAGATGATTTGCTACTTTCAGTCGATTCCACATTTGGAGCGTTGTGGTCGATAGGTACATCTTTCCCATTCGAAGCCATTTGACATTCTTCCGTTATATGTGTAATATTAATACCGGACCGACGTTTGGGACACTTCTTTAGCGAACTTGTAAGTAACTGTTCCATAAAGTCAGCGCATTTATTATTCCAACTGAAGTCTAAAAGACTACTCGAATCGTATTGCTCGTCTAGCCCCGGAATGGACGGTAACTCTAAGTTAGAGGTTTGACAAGTACTTGGCTCCTCTTTTATTTGTATGGGCTCTTTCACAGTACTTACTACATCGATCGGTATATTGAAAGTAAAACCTTTCAGTTCTGCTTTAGTTCTAATGCGAGCGGCTATTACTGAATTAGTTTCCGTTTTAATTGGAACCATTTGAACTGGATGTAAAATCGGTGGTGCAGGCGTACCCATAATTGGTGTTAACGGCTCCATCTTACAGATAGGAACATTATTATTAATAATTATGGAACTTTCCCGTTCGCAGCATTGGATCAATTCGGGTGGTATGGATTTTTCTACTGTTTTTACATTCTGCTCTCGCTCTCTTTCCCCATCTATTGCTCGATCATTTAATGCTATAACCGTCGTTGATGTGCTGTTCATAGGCAGCAATTTAACTTTTGGTGAGCAATGCTGTTCTTGATATCGAGGGTGTTTAGCCATTGGATCGTTACGCTGTGAATTTGAGTATTCTTGAAGATGACGCTTGCGACCAAGATAATTAGGATTCTGCTGCTCATTCGGATGTTCTATGTTCAAGGAATTGGGGGGTGGATCAATTTCTATCAGAGTAATCTTTTCGGCGGTTTTTATGACACCTCCGCAGTATGCTGGTAAAGAAGAACTTTCATTGCCACTTAATTCCAGGGATTTCGGTAACTGCATAATGTTAGTGGTTGCTTTAAAATTATCGGCAGTTGCAATTATATTTCTGCCATTGATAGAACTCGGTTCGGATTTTATTAACTTCACTGTAGCGAATGGGTTAGTTTCTACAACGCTGGGGCGAACCTGGCACATCTTTACACCATCATCTGACGTTGTGAACACCATAGAGTTTGGTTTTATATTAGTTATCGGAGCCGGCCCACTGTGTTGAGTGACAATGCACGCTCTGGAGGTATCTTCAGTTAAGCATTGCTTCTGATGTTGTGCTGATTGCGATTGTACTGACGTAACTTTTGATCCAACAGGTACGAACGCTGTTTTTGGAGCTTCTGGTAAAGTGTTTAAATGTTGACTTTGCTGGTTTATTACAATTTTAGGCACGGCTGTCCTATCATCAGAGTGTAGCGAAAAGTTTGGTGTAAAATTTACCCTTGGTAGGGCGTGCTTATAGTCTACTTGAGGATTTTTGAGAAGTGTCTGACTATAACAATACTCAGTGGAATCGGCCTTCGTTTTAACCGTACGCATTGATAAATCTAATGGCGATGAACTTAAAGGTTCCTCCACCTTGATCGTACGTTGCATATCAGGTAAGGTTGCATTGACGCAAATTTTCTGCAAATTGCGCGGAGCAGTGGATACATTTCCCACTAAAAAGCCATTTTCCGAAGCAGCTATCCCATATTCCTTAGACATTGGGGGGTTAATAGGCAGTGGTAAAGTACCGTTGTTCTGAACTACAGCGCTTTGGGGCAATTTCTCTATTGGTGGGGTTCCCGTTGGTCCAGTCGAGGAGTTCAAAGCCTTTTTAATAATTTGCAAGTCTAACTCCTTTTCCGATGTTGCACTCCTCATGGCATATACTTGGTTTATTAACTCCCGATAATTCGTTTTTGGGACTTGAGATTTCTTGATAGCATTTGATTTTTGTCCTTGGCTTGCTATATTTGAAATTGTTTTAGATTGCATTGGGTCAATGGGTTGCCCGTGTTGGGTAGGCGGTATGATCACAGGATGTGAGTTGATTGGCTTAGAACTTTGTGATTGCCGGTCATATGCACAGAAGTTTGGCGCTGGATGAATAGCAGTGCTTTCGGTATGCGTTCGAATGGGATTGCGATGAATTTCAATTTGATTATATTGCGGGTGACGAATTATTTTAGTGTAGTTCGCTGGCGATTCTGATTGACTCTGGGGAGTCAGATTCGTGTGATGCATTTGTATGTGGTTTGGCGGTGTTGTTTGTGACGGTGAAGGCGAGGCTACAGCTGCCACAGAGGGTGACACATTAAAATTAGTATTATGTACGCTTCCGTCGTACTTAATGTTTTGTGTTTCATAAAAGTACGGCGCTCCTTTGTAGCCAGTAGTCCGATGAACGGGCGTAGGTGGGGGAGTATTTTGATTTTCTGGGCATAAGTTGCTCTTTGTCACTGTCTCCTTTGCCATTTTACCATATTTATAGTAGCTTTGCTGACCGGAATTTTCAGTAAAGGTATTACTCATATTGATATAAGAAACGGGGATGTCTTTGCAACATGAGTCCATGGGCGATGCCCTTTTGTAGGGGTTAGCATATAGCCCACTATTCTGATGCAGCATAGGAGCTTCACTATATATGTCCTCGTTCTTTTTAAAATCCGTCAAATCATGGGTGGCACCTTTCGCTGCGTGGTGCAAATGTGATAACGGTTGATATTGGGTGTGGGGTGGTAGGGCTTTCGGACTTTTCGAATACTGACTTGTAATTTGCACCGGTTTTACGCTAATCGGGGGCATTTCTGATACAGAAGGGATTTGCGTCTTGGCGCCTGGCATATAGTAGTTTTGACTACGAGAAATAGATGGGTTGACATTATTCAACAATGGTTCCTGGTGGTGAGGAGCTAATTGTGATTGTTGCATTGTGGTTTCGTGGATTTGTTGGTGGTGATACTTACTACCACCACTTTGGGATGTATAACCACCTAAAGAGGACATTTCGTTCATATTCACTTCGTCAGAGGTACAACCGCGAACTTTCACTTCTGGTTCATGCATAATGTTTCTTTGCGCGTGAATATTAGTGAATTTATCTGAGCTGAACTGCGGTGTCGACATATATAAGCTTTGATGCGTCGTGTGCGTGCTACCGTGATCGCTTTGTGAAAAAATTTGCGGGCATTTACGTGCATAATTCGGACTTGCTTGTTGTTCCTTTAAAGCCATCGAGTTACTGGGGTTTATAATATTGCTGGGATCCATTTTATTTACACGCATTATATCCACGGGCGCTGAACTCGACTTTTGGCTTTGTATTGCCTCATTATACATTGTTGTGTTTGCTGCCCCATGATCGACAACAGTAGAGTAGCCGATTTTAACGTCTTTGTACAAGTCCGGTCTTGCTGAATACTTTTCGTCGTAAATACTCTCCTTAGAATAGTTACCAATTGCACTAAGGTGTTGATGATGCCGTTGTTGTAGTTGTTGCGGCGGTAGATTTGTTACATTGGCTATATTCGATTGCGTTTGCATTTGCATGAGATTTTGATGTGGCTGTGGTTGTGGTTGCTGACGCGGAAGTTGTTGCTTGAAACTATAACTTGGCTCCAAGGCACAACTTTTATTAGAGACTGCATTTCTATCTTGTAATCCTACAATATTTCTGCTGGCCGAGATTGTTTCGGCCGTGTAAGTGGCTCCACTGTTCGGTTGGAAGTATTGCCTCCCATCATGGACATACATCGGATTTTGATTGACTTTTTCCCGGGCTGTGCTTGTGGCTTGGAAATCTACTCTTGATACGCGCTCTGAATTCCAGTTGCCATCCGCTGCTGAAGGACATGCATTGCACGCAATATTATTATGTGACATGCTTGGACACATGCAAGACTTATTATTAACGATTACTCTCTCCTGTGAGTAATATTGAGTATTTGATCGACTTTCTTCTATTCCTCTACTAAAATACATTGCACTTTGTCTTTCTTCATTGCCACTAATGAACTCGTGATGTCTATTTGGATCCATAATATTCTACAAAGAACCTTGAAAGATATAAAAGAAGCTATTATGACTGTTACATATAAGTTCAAATGTATGTACTTAGTACTAGCAAATGTTTTAGTACCCGACTCAAAGATACCTATTCTCAGAAATTAGTGAACATACCCACTTTAAATTAACGGCTATTTGAAAAGTGCCATTTACGAAAAGTTCCCCTTAAAGTTTTTATGTAAGTTGTTTGCAATCAGGGAATAGGGTTCGCTTGAAAACAGGGACATAACAGTTATAAGTTTTATCGGAAAAACGTTGTTCTATAACAGTTATTAGATGAGAAATATTTTTCCCGTTGCCGATAAGAGTTATTTCCCAACGTTTATTATTTACGTTGCCTGATAACTGTTGCCAGTCTATATAATTATATAATTTGAATGCAATCAGATCTGCACCGTTCGTTCGATTTTCAAAAGTGAGGTGTCAAATTACAGGGGTTGCTATCTGTTAAAAATCTAGCTTGAAATTAATTTATAAGTTAAATGAATTATTTCATCATAGATGTAAACCGAAATTGTCTTGACAAGGGTTTTCGAAACTGCATGAAGGAGGGTTGCCGCCTGTTTGAAAACTTACATTGAAATTTAATTTGGGGAATTAGGAAATGGAAACAAGTATCAAAATGGATGTCAAATGAAAGATGTATAAGAAGATTGAAGGTTTATGTTTGAAAGAGGGTTGCCACCTGTTTGAAAAGTCAAATTTAGTTAAATCTTATATATAAAGTAAAGTTGCAAAAGTGGTATAACACATTTACTCAAAAACCACTAGACTGATAAAATTTTCAGTTTGTTAAAACCTTTACTTTTTATGGAGGAAAATGCCTAGCAAAATCGATAAAAATATCGATAACAAAATCAATAGAAAAAATATCGATAAGTACCAAAAATATCGATAGCAAAATCGATAAAAATATCAATAACAAGATCCATAAAAATATCAATAACAAGATCGATAAAAATATAGATAACTAAATCGATAAAAATATCGATAACAAAATCGATAAAGTCATCGATAAGTTCCGAGAATCCCGAAAATCTCTAAAATCCCGTAATAGTTTCCAGATTGAGTCTGTGTCTTATCTACATATATCCTTTTCTTTATAATCTTTCTTCCTTTATCTTCATTTTTATATTTATCGGTTTCCTCATCCTCATCTCTTTCTTTAAATTAATCTTTGTTAACCTTTATTAACCTTTATTTTTATTATTTTCTTCGTCTACCTATTTTCCTTTAAGTCTGCCCTTACATAAATAAGTAACCCGTTTATTAGCAAATTTTTGTTAAATTAATACCATGTCCATACATTTGAGAAGCACTTGTTCCGTCCCAAGCATTTCTGTGTGCAATTTCCTTTGAATTTGCCAATTACCAACCAACCAACCGCCACTAAAGAAGTTTCACTTCAAAAAGGTGGCAACTCTCCTCAAACGCCTCAAAAATAGTGTTTCTTAACACTCTTCACATTTTCATATACCCTTTAACTAGTCTAGGTATATATATTTTAATCAAATTTGACTTTTCAAACAGGTGGCAACCCCCTTTCAAACATTCCAAACCTACAAACTTCTATATATATCTTTTATTAGACACCCATTGCGATACATGTTTCCATTTCCTAATTCCCCAAATTAAATTTCAATGTAACTTTTCAAATAGGTGGCAACCCTCATTAATGCGGTTTAGAAAACCCCTGTCAGAACAATTTTGGTTTATACCCATGATGAAATAATTCATTTAACTTATAAAATAATTTCAAGCTAGATTTTTCACAGGTGGCAACCCCTTTAATTTCACACCTCACATTTGAAAATCTAACGAACGGTGCAGATCTGATGGCATTCAAATTATATATTTATATAGACTGTCAACGGAAAAAATATTTCTATTGCATCATAGTTATCAGGCAACGTAAAAATAAACGTTGGGAAATAATTATTATCGGCAACGGAAAAAATATTTCTCATCTAATAACTGTTATGAAACAACGTTTTCGTTAAACTTCAGAATTCGGGCAACGTTTTCAATTTGTAAATTCGAGATAACAGTTATTTTTGGTCCCTGCTTGAAAATCGTGCCGTCGTAATTGGCCTGCAGCTACGACAAAGGCGAAATATTTCGGATGTTGCGGCCATTGAAATCTATCGACATTTTGTGCATCGTGCGGCGAATTTATTCGAGGAGACTGGTGGAATAATCCTCTACAGCTTTAATGGTTTTTGTTGTAATTTTGAGTGCATATGTTGACAAGTGCATAGCGAAAAATATTTATTACTTATGGCATTTTGAGTTTTTCGATCTGCCAACAAAAAAAAATTAAACTAAAATTAATTTTCACTTCTGAGAGATAAAATAACGCTCAAGAAACGAGTTTTATTTTCTATTTGGTTCCGGCGATGTGCCATCTTCAGTGTCATTTTTCGTTCTCGAACGAGACTGCGAACGGCGATTGTATTTTTATGAGAAGCTTTTTTCATGGCAGAAATACACTCGGAGGTTTGCCATTATCTGCCGTTATTTCAGAGCGAAAAAATAACACTCGAAAAATTTGTTTTATTTTTGATCAAAAAAATATAACCAATATATGTATGATTACATATTCTGAGAGATTGATAAGAATTAAAAATGTAATTACTAATTATAATTTCTATATAAAAAAAAAATGCGAAATTTGAAAACAATTATTTTCGGTCCATGGTTGTAAAATTTTCAATATCTCAATTCTATCGATTAGGTGTATGGTGTCAATTAAGCACTACATACATACCATCTTCTCTTAAAAAACGAAAGTTAAAATTTGTTTTCTTTTCACAACGAATTTGTAATGAAGAAGTTACAGTTAATGCCGTACATATTCGATGTCTCAATTCTATCTACGCACTAAATTTTTTTCGAAAAACGATGACCTCGACTTATTTTACAGAACAACGAAAGATACAAATTTTTTCTTTTCACAACAAATTTACAACAAAAGATCTACAATTAATGGCATACCAACATATCTCAATTCTATAGAATAGGTGTATGGTGTCAAATTAGTACTACATGCCATTTTCTCTTAAAAAAACGAAAGCAACCATTTTTTTCTTTTCACCACAAATTTACAACAAAAAAGCTACAATTAATGCCGTAGTTAATTTTTCCAATTTCGAAAAGTGTAGTGTAGTGTTAACTTGACACACGTGTATTGATGGTCGCTGTCACTATCACCGCTAGATGGATGGATAGATAATGGTAATGAGGAAGCGCACTGCGACCAGAAGGTCTATTGTGCCCTCAGCTATTTAAAGAACCTCATCCAACCCGAGGGATCCCAGAAATTTGAGGAGGTCTCCAGGGGTCAGTGATTGTATCGATTCAATACTTGGCCAAAGTTGGCCTAGGTACTTCGCACGCCTCCTTGCCACCGCCTCACATTCCCAAAGCAGGTGTAATGGGGTTTCCTCAGACGAATCACAGAAACGTCACAAGTCGTTCGACCAGATCCCTATTTTGTGCAAATGGCCTCTTAGTCTGCAGTGACCCGTCAGAATACCTGTTATTATCCTTAAACTTCCTTTGGGGAGCTTTATGATTGTCTTGTACTTTGTAAGGTTGTAGCCTCCCAGTAAGCTTTTAGCCTGGTGTAAACCTGCGGTGTTTCGCCAGTGTTGATCTCTAAGTTTGTTCCTCTCCTTCATGAGCTCTTCCTTGATTACGTTGGGGCCGATCGCAAGGAAGGGTTCAGCCCCTATAGGAGACGAGTTGGCCGCCATTCTAGCTAGACAGTCTGCTTTCTCGTTACCCTCAATGCCCATGTGTCCTGGTACCCAAATTAATTGGATATCATTATACTCTGCCACCGCGTTAAGCTTGTTAATGCACTCAAGGACCAGGAAGGATTTAACCTCAAATGATGAGAGGGCCTTGAGTGCCGCCTGGCTGTCACTTAGTATAAAAATTTTCTCACTACGGTAGTTCCTGCGTAGGTTGGTTTCTGCACGCAGACTTATAACATAGACCTCTGCCTGAAAAATGCTCGGGTATGTTCCCAATGGCCCCCGAGAGTTTTAGTTTTGGTCCGTAAACGCCTGCACCAATACCACACGGGGTTTTGGAGCCGTCTGTGTACCACTGCAGTGAGCTAGCTTTTATGTGCATCTCCATAAAGGAGTTGCACCACGCTGCTTTATTGCAAAGTTCTACTTTAAATTTCCTCTCAAAAACCGCTTCATCGCTGGGAAGCAGAGCTAGTGGAATTTGGTCACCTTGCACACCATCAGTGCGCTCGTTGCTTTGGAAGTGGTCGCAACAACATGTGCCTTCCAAAGAAGTTTGCCGTCTACGATTAGTCCTAGATACTTAACATCAGTGGCGACGTTTACGGCGACCCCATCCAGAGTAATGTTCCTCATGCCTTGAAGCGTTCTTCTTCTAGAGAAGGGAACATGAACTGTTTTGGATGGGTTAATGTTTAGGCCCATTCCCAAACACCAAGCTCTTGCTAGGTTTAGTCCCGCCTAGGTTTTAGGCGCTTTGTATTTCTGTAGACAACGAATACAGAGCGGTGTCCGTGGACCTGCCCACTCTGTATGCATGTTGGTCAGGATGCAAAGGCGCCTGTCCCAAAGTTTTGTACCTGATTTCATGGTCGATTATCTTCTCCATAGCTTTTAATAGGAAGGAGGTAAGACTTATCGGCCTATCACCGCTATTGAGCGCCGCTGTTACTCTCACCAACACCGTCATTCAGTGTTGATTTTGTAGGTACATTTTTACCTTTTTCGTACCTTTTTTACTTAGGAGGTACATTACGTACTTATGTTTGAAATGAGGTGTTTTTTTATACAAATCCATTTTTTTCGACTTATATTTACAATATTGAGATTTTTACTTTTAAAAATAAAAATCGCCTCTGTAAACGATCACTTGCATATAGCCCTGGCAAATATACATATTGTTCGTACACCATGACAAGCATATTATGGATTGATTCTGCATATTTCGATGTAAAAGGCATATACATACATACCACGAGTTTAAGTACCAAACTCGCTTAAATAACACACAATTCAAAAATTTTTTTACAAATTTCAACTATTATGTACCACCTTGTATCAATCAAAGTTCATCGTCATTTGTCAACATTTTTATTTTCAAACGTTACAACTTCAACAATAAGGCTGGTATTGTCACTTGCGAAGCGAATGAAAATATCGGCGAATTTCGCAGTCTCGAATTGTGAGATGCGAATTTCCAGCGAATTCGCCACAGAATGGCGAACGGTTAGCGAAAATGAATTTCTCGCATTGTCACTAG
>JAPVRG010071617.1:651-11297 GCA_029783565.1 Rhagoletis cerasi
TGTAACCACCTCACACCAAACTGAGAAAGCCGCCATGTTGTTTGTCAAATTTATTTGTCTGCATAACACCGACCTTAAATGCTTTTCAAACACACTTCATATGAGGGAGTGTACGGCGAACTTTTTTCGATACGGTCAAATGTTCACTCTTTCTGTTTTTTAGTTAGTTTATACTATTTTGCTTTGGCAGCTGATAATGATACAAATAAAACAATCCGTTCGCTAATAAAGCCTTCTCAGAAAAGGCATGGTAAGAAGATATTTTTTTATAGCGTGATTCTAATATAAAAGATTCTGCTTCACCACACTGCCGCCGTTATTGGTGGTGCTAGTTCTGGAATCTAAAAATACAAAAGTTCTTCACAACTTAAAAGTTATAACTGATGACGGCGCTGGTATTCCCGACTTCTTTGGACTACTTCACCTGTTTGCAGCTTCACAACCGGTTGAAAAGATGCTGTTTTGTGCCGTTTCATGGCAGCTGTCACCTTCTGCGTTCTTCTTGCAACTATGTCCTATCTATGACATTTTCTTAACTTCGCTGGTTTCAGCCGTATATACTCCAAGATTATACAGCAGTTGCATAGAAATAAATTAATCCCCTTATTCATAAAAAATAAAATAGATTCAAAGTGCTCTATAAAGTGGCTCTTTCGTACAAGTTTTCGATTTATAAAGCAGTTAAAATCTTCTTAATTTTTTATGAATTAGTGGGTAAGTCTTTTTTGTACTTTTTCTCTATCTATGCCATAATTTCCCGACCGAGTTTCAGCAATATTTACTTCTATAACTTTTCTATTAAAAAAGCATGTTCTCTACAAATATGTATAGAATTAACGTTAACTACAGTAATCGCCTTCATATTAACCTTTTTACAGCAAAGCAATTTGGATAATTATTACCATGAATTTATTAAGTGGGTATGACAGCATAAATTGATTGTTAGAAATACTTTCATTGAAGTACTAAATTATCCAAAAAAAGGGTCATACGAAGGTCAGCAGTAAATAAACAGTGCAATTTACACACAACTTATTAATGGTTGTATTTGCTTTGAAAATAGAGCTCAGCTAAGCGAAAGGGTAAGCATGCAAATGACTTAACAAAATTTGAAAATTGCAAAAGTTAAGAAAGGATTTATTGACTCTTATAAAAATGTACACAATACAATTAGTATGTTGTAGGGTTTCTGCCTGCACATATACATACATACAAAATGCATGTTTATTTACTCTGGCATTTCCATATAAACATAAGAATGACGTAAAGTTATCTTCGAAGAAATGAGCAGAAATAAATAACGCAACGTCGTCAGGTCATTGCTTGGTTATGAAATATTATAAAATATTAAATTGCTTTCAATTGAAATTTTTCTTGTGCGTGTTTTTAAATATTTTGCAAATTGCTTATTTTTGTGTGCCTTGTAGGTACTTTACTCAAGGTTCGCTGAGTTTATACATATTTGCATTATGATTTTTGAAATTTTAACTCTCTCTTTAATTTTTTTCTAATTTTTACAGAAAAAAATTTTAATTTTTAAAGGTATTTACGAGTAAGTTATTAATTTTTGAAAGTTGTATCATTTTCACCTTTAAAGAGAAAAGATGCATAGTTCTAAATCCATTAAACTACACCGCGTGTGAGAGCCAGAAGAAGACGCATTCCCCCAGCCGAGGGTTATTTTGCAAAGAGTAAAGAAATAATAATCAAGTCGTTGACCCGCTGAATCACTTGCTATTCCAAATGAAACTAAGGGGGTACATGAGTCCCACCTCCGCTATCTTTTCCAGACTAATGAAGAAGCGTGGCCCGTGAACATCGAAAGAGAAAGTATCTACTCATCATTCATCCTTCTGCAGGTAGAATTCACTGATATTCGCCATCGTTGGAGCATCGGTGCAATAGCGGTGTATTCTGTGATGATGCCGGTTAGAGATTTTAACCTAGGCTATAATGACCTTCAGAAGATTGAGAGCATCTCGTTTGTTCCATAACACATTTGCACTGACTGTAGTGTGTTCATCGATTTTTCTAAGACGACATCTCAGCGACATATTTTTACATCTCAGCGCCTCATTCGCTTTGATTATCCTATGTCCGGGAACCCAGAAAAGATTTACGTTGAAATCTTTGGATCCTATAACTTTTAAAGTCGGTTGGCCATCGACGAAGTTAGTTAGTGGATTTTCCTGCTGGAGCTGTGCTATTTGGTAGAATACTAGCTGCCTTCTCTATTACATAAATCTCAGCTTGGCATACACTGCAGTCATTTGGCAGACGAAGAGACTAACTGATCTATTGGTCATCCGAGTGTCGCCCGTCGCTGGTTCCCTGCTCCATCTTTTAACCATCAGTGTAGATGGATGTACCATACTTACTAGATCGGTCTTCGTTTCATTCTTCTCTGGTCGGAATCCTTATACAAATGCAAAATAAATTTAAGTTCCAAACCGAAGTAGTGTAGGCAATATTGGTAATTAATAATACTACGAAATTCAAATTAGCTGCCCCTTGTCTCGACAGAAGAAGAGAAGAACTCACGTTTTTTCTTTGTATAATAGCAGTTTCGTCTTAAAGGGGCTAACCCCCTCCGCTTTGGTTATCCAACTTAGAGGTATCGCCTAGTGCTACTTCCAGTAGCTTACTTATCGCTGGCAGGAACTTACTCAGTATAAACATAACCAAATCACCAGTACTTAGTATATGCGACAACCTTATTTATTTATGTTTTAAGCGATGAATGTATTTCATTTACCTACAAGAGCCAGATGAGAGGAGGACAGTACAAGTCACAGATAGCGCCTCTGGTGGTTTATTTGCTCATGAATCTTGTGCTCATATGTATGTAGCTTCGAATTTTAAATTTTTTTGCTGTTCAACCAATCAAGCTAGACCAAGCACCTCTGATACAAACTCCGTGAGCATAGAGAACAGAGAAGCTACATATACACAAATAAATGTGTCTTGTAAATTTTTTATTAAATTTTTTCATACGTATATTTTATTTTCCATTGGCAAAAAGAATTCGAGATTGTAACTGTTAAATGTTGGTATTTTTTATGCAATATAAAACGCTATAGGATTATCGATCTTTAAATGTTAAGAACGTTCTCGATTTTACCAGTATTTTCATCGTGGTTAAATTAAATGGATTATTTGACTTCATATTCTGCAGAAATAAGCGTGTAGATGACGTTCTGTATTGGGTTGCTGAATTTTAACACTAACCTACATATCGCACACCTAGATCTAAAGGGAGCTAACTCAAAAATCAGATGCGGCAATATAACTGCTTATGGATAATAAAGATTCAACGCAATTAATACAAAAACAGCTTTAAAGGTAGTTTCAATGATTGCAGATAAATACTACAAATTGATTTATTAAAAAAAAATAGACCGAAATATTTTTTTAAAGTAAGCTCTCTTTAGATCTAGGTATGCGATATAATAAATGCGATCTCATTAGTATATACAATATCCTAGCGAACTGCAGGCCTTACATTTCAAACTCTGAAGCCTTACGAATGGTCACTGCATATAAAATGCTTATACGGAAGCTGCAAGTTAAAACAGAGATCGTTGGAACCTAGGTGTACAAATTTTATGGGAAAGCGTTACTTAAGTCTTGCCACTTTATATAGGCGAACCAATCTAGCGTGGAAAATATCCAGCGCTTTCTCATTTCCCCACAGAAAAATTTTTAAGACATGTTATCATTTGCTTAGAGGGAAAATTTCTTATTGAGTTTAATTTTGAAATTAAAGACTTTATCCAGAAGCAGTGAGGTATCCATTTAAAAATGATACGAAGTAACTAAAATTTCGTTTCGGTATGTGCAAGTTAACTGTCGTTTAAGCCAATCCATCTTACTTTGTTATTAAGATATTCTATTCCTCCACATTTTTATCCCATAATTCTATTATTAATCATTAAACTTTGTACGCCTTTTGTGACATTTTCAATTTTCTTTTGCAATCATTCCTTTTCCTAATCTCATAACCTGTTGATGCACTCTGCTGTTATTAAATTTAACCTTTCGCCTACGCCTAGTCCAGCTCATTACATACTTAATACATATTTTCTTGTTATAACAAAAAAGCTAAAAGTTCATCGATATTAATGACATGTCACATACGCATGTACATATATATTGTTTGCCTGATAACTTCGCTAACATTTATATTAGAACTTCCATTAACGTTTTATTAGCGAGTTTGTTACATTGCCAAAGTTTTTCTAAACAAACCAGTAAATTGAATTAACGCTAATAATTGATATATCTTACAAACACAAAGCTCGTAAGTGTACTAAAATAGGAGACATAGAAGCCAAATGGAGGGTTAATAAAACTGATAATATTTATATAATAATATTTTATAATTTTTGGTACTTGAAAAACTGGACATAATTTTTGGAAAAAAAAACCGTAAAAATTTTTTAATATTTGGAAAGCGATGATGTCTCGTTGGTCATTTAAAAAACCGGGTATGATATTTTGGCAGTTAATGCCGAAATTGGGCATAAACTTTTTATTACTTCAAATACGTATACAGGGTGTCCCAGAAGTCGGCGTCAAGTCGGAAACGGGTAATAGGCCAGGACAAAGTGGCGTGTCACTCTCTGTCTTGCTCACACTTCGTAAAATGACTCCTTCTATCTCACTCACACTAGAATTATCTTCAAAGTTACGGCTTCAAGGAAAGTAAAAAAAAAATTTCAAAATTGTGTTTACAAAAATCATAATTTTTTTGGGCTAAAAGGGTAATTTTCTTCCAAAGTTAGAGCAGTTGGCTATAACTTTGAGACGACAGTTTACGGAAGCATTACCCAGAATTACATAATTAAAACAAAATTGAGAAAAAGTAGAAATTTGTAGTAACGGGAATTCAAAAACCATAACCGTTTTTTTTTGAACGCCTATAATTTTAAAAATGCAAAACATAGATTTTTTTATATTTTTCTCATAACCATCATGACCTGGCCTGTCGCCGTTTTCCGGCTTGACTTCGACTCCTGGTACACCCTGTATATGTATGTAAGTGTATTGATTTAAGTAGGAAATTAAATTTTTATCCTTTGATAAATTAAGACCGGGCATAATTTTCGGAAATTGAAAAACTGGACATTATTTTTGAAAATTGAAAAAATTTTTGGTAATTGTTAATTCAGAAACTAGACATCAAATGTTTATAATTTGAAAACTGGAAATAATATTTAGTTAGTTAATATAAAAACTTGTCACAAACTCTTGGTAATATAAATTGGTAACGAGCAAATGGAAAAAATTATACGTCTTTGAAAAGGGAACACAATAGAATTGATGTCATGAACCGTAACGGTTTTGATCTTTTTAATAAAAATCATAATTTAACCGTTAAAATTTGATTTTTATTTTTTCGCTCATAAAAGATTTTAATCGGTCATAAAAAACAGTCTCCGTTTTAACGGTTAAAAATGATTTAAAAGAATAAAAATCAAAAATAACGATTATTTTTTGATTGAAAAATAAAAATCAAAAAATAAAGATTATTTTTTGATCGAAAAATAAAAATCATGATATTTAACGATTATTTTCGGTCCCTGGATGATGTACTTTTGTCCACGGATTATTTTGAAATGCGAAAGATCATACCCGCTTGTTGCAAACTATTTTATATGTTCAGTTTTCAAACTACCAAAAAATGTGTCTAGTATTTAAAATACTAAAAATGTATGTTCTGTCTTTTAACCTCTTTGCAGTTTATATCTGTGATTCGTAATGACTTGTTACCCTATCATCCAGTAAAACATTGGCACTTTTCATGGATATTTTGACGTAGATATATTCTTTATGTATTTACTCTTTTTTTTTGGAAGACTGGGCAACAGACACTGATAGTTCAAGAACGAAAACAGAAAAAAGATTTCCCAAAGGAATCGTCACTATTACTGTATGCATACATTTAAATTTGTATCCATACAGCACGTATTAAAAGCATCACGAAACTTTTCGTATTATGCCCGCTATGCCCATTATGAAAATTACTTTTCTATAAATTACGATATGCCACATCAATTTGCATCATTTATGCTCATCTAAACAAAAAAAAACCACACACGGATGCCTGTATAACCCAGTCATTTAATATGCATACCTATAGTATATGAAATTGACATCAAAATTGTCTATAAATTTTTAATAACTATCTTTATCATAAAATTATGCATTTTAGTGTTTATTAAGCACAGGTAACGTCGGAAGCAGCGAAATTAGCAATCCACAAGCAATTCATTGCTTCACCTGTATCCCACAAAAACTCGCATGCATTGCTCACGTATCACTAACTTACCTCCATACATATGTATGTATGTATGAACGTGCTTATAAATGCACATTTGATATACTCACATGTCAACCTCTGCATATTATGCCTTTGCAATTGATAGCTGCAATACATATATTTTGTTTTTTGTTACCGGAAAATGTAACTGCTCTGTGGTCGCTTAAAGTTCATTGTGGGCAAAATGTTCACAACATTTCGGTTGACCTCATTTGCTGCAGATGTCATAGGCAGTTTACACACACGCAAGTATTTCGATATTCACACAAACACAGATTTAGTTATAGGAAACACCTTCAGCTTGCGGGTGCAATTGCCGCAACAAAATATTCACTCTTCTTTTTATTTCATGTATAATTTCCTTTGTTATTTTTTATGTGGTTGATCCATTTAATCTTCTTAATCCAGCAATGTCTAACTAAGTTTATTTATTTTATGCAATTGACTCAATACTTAAGACGACTTTTTTATCGATCTTTTTGAGTAACAGAGAAGAAGAAAGACGTCCTCTGCGATAGAGCGGCCATGTCGAGAACGAATTATAATGAATAAAAAAGTTTAATTTATTAAGGTTTTTATTTTAGTCACGTATTTTTACAATTTTTATCTTCTTATGAAATTGTGAAATAGTCACCCGGGTGACTCGTCGACCAAGTTAGGGTTAAAAAGTAAAAAATATGTTCCCATAAATTAATTTTACCTTAGCTGACTACTTTCTTTTTAGGTGTTTAGAAAGTTGTGCGGTGAGAATAAGTATGAGTGGATTCAGTAAAAATATCAATTCATAAAAAATTTTTCCAACCAAAATGAACACTAATCCTTTCAAGCAAAGCGAGATGTACATTCCTTTCCCGCTGCCACTATATTTTCACCAACGCTGTGTAATTAATGAGAAAACCAACCGATGAACAGCAAAGAAATTACTCAAATTCTACTTTTCGCTTTCAATTTCGCTTGGAGCGAATTTCAACGCTGGCTCACTTTGCCTTCACTCCGCTGGCTCAGTGCTTTGAGGCAATTTGTTATGTTCACTTCATTTCTCATTCTCAAATTGCGGCTACATCATTTCACTGCAACGCTACTTTAGTGATAGTTTTCACTCAGTTTTCATAGTTTTAATTGGAAAACTACGCAGTGAATGTTGAAGTGACGCTTGCATGCTTGGCGTGACTGAATAGTAGCTTCTATTCTAGTCTAGAATACTGTTCTTTCATTTTAGGTACTTAAATATTTTATGTATAGAGGATTAATTTTCGGTTTAGAATTGTAAACTGTTTGCAAAAAACGTAGGATTTTCCTTTTAATCCAGGAGCAAATACATTCCTGGAGCTTGGAATCTGCGGGTGGTTTGTCCAATCCGCTGTTTATAACAATTGCAGACGGTGTTTCTTCTACAGGTGAGTACTATGTAATGTATAATTTTAAATAATATCTTCAACTGACTAATATTTAATGAAATATACAAATGAAGTTTTTACTAAAAACAATTTAAAGAAAAAGGTATAAGCCATTTTGACGATGTATGGCCCAAAAAATACATTGATGTTTATTTCAAGATAATTATATCTTAAACTATAAACTTGTTTAAGATGCAATTTTATAACCTTTCCTGAAGAAGATTTCTTTTAATTCATTCTCAACCAATTTCGATTTGTCTAACACAAAGTGTAAGATACATGTAAACTTGATTATATTACTCTATACGGCAAAATCAATTTTTTTCTGTGTATTGGACTAAACCATTTTTTAGGAGATTGAGGCATAAGTAAAAAAGTTATTTCTCCGTTTTTCGATGTTAGCCTCCGAAATCGAGATACAGGCCTTCGAATTTCGAAATTGGCCTTTAGTAAAATATTATTCTTAATTATTTTAGGTAAATCACCAAAAAAGTAAAATAATGAGTTTGTTCCGCCTTTTCCTCTTATTTATATGGTTTTTAATTTTTTTTGTGCAGATTTATATTACAGGAGTGAAAAGGGTTCCAAAGTCAGACCTCCGAAAAATTAAAAACTTTATATTTCAAAAACTACTGAACTGAATAAAAAAAAATTAATATCATTGTAAAGGTGTTTAAATGACCCTTCTTCTGATATGCATATTTATACGTCATATTTATTTATATATCAAATTAAAAATAGTTGTCTCCTTTATTTAAATAAAGAATTCAACTGTATTACTAATAAACCTTTTTTTTAAATATTTTTTTATAAAAACGTAGGTATTTTTTTCCTTTTAAGTGTTTCTTCTCAAATTGTTATGCACTGGGTATAAAAATATGTACATCAGAAGAAAGGGCGTGTAATCGCCTTTACAGCGGTATTAGTTGTTTTTTTATATCGGTTCGAAAGTCTTTGAAATATCAGGTTTTTATTTTTTCGAAGATCTGACCTTTAACCTCTTATAACACCTGTAATACAAGTTTATACAAAAAACGTTATAACCATATTTTTACTTTCTTAGTTATTTACCTACAATAATTAAGAATAATTTTTTACCAAAGGCCAATTTCGAACTTCGAAGGCCTATATCTCGATTTCGGAGGCTAACTTCGAAAAACGGAGAAATTACCTCTTTACTTATGACTCAATCTCCTAAAAAAATTGGTTTAGTCCAATACCTAGACAAAAATTAATTTTTCCGTATGCAAGGTAGGTTGGTATTGAAAATGGGCGAAATCGGACAGTAACTATGCCACCTACCACACAACGGTATTTTGGAAAAAATCAAAAACTGCGATATTTCCATAAATACTGGATGCAAATTGTTGAAAATTAGTATGTGAAGTAAAAGTTCGGCATAAAATAAGATAATTATGGTATTTTTTGAAAATGGGCGTGGGCCCTTCCACTTAAAATCAAATGCTGTATCTCAGTAGCCCCTTCACCAATCCTCACCAAACTCGATACGAACATTGCGTAGAGCTAACTGAGGAATCTGTTGAGCGAATTAGCGACTCAAAAATGTCACAAAAAATATAATAATAATAAGCCATTCTTACTGTTTTTTTTTTCAGAAAATATCGTTTTTAAAATTTTAGACGCCTCATTAGATCGGTCATTAGATTTTTTGCTATCTTGACTTCAGATTCAAATTCAGCACTCTCAAAAGCCCCTGTAAACCTGAATATAAGTACTCATTTTTTACACCGCATACATTTACATACATATATATCTATATTTATCACACTGAAAGATACAAGTGTACATGAAAAGTATCCCTGCAAAAAATGCGACTAGTCCGGGCTGACTCCTGCAGCAATCGCAAAGGAACATGCGACTCATACCACTTTGGATCTCTTTATATGGAATGAACTGTACGCTTTTGGTTTAGCATGTCCTACGAAGAGACTAATTGTTCCCCTTCTTACCCGAACGGGTATAAAAAGCGACTAGTCGCTTTAATAAATAAAAATAAAATTTTATCTTTTGTTTTTTCATTTAATACCCAAAATCGATACTACTACAATCTAAGATTTTACATTTAAATTTTGGTACCGATTGGAGACGGAGGCCGACTTTCACAGCACTGGCTAAGCATGGATTCAATTACGAAAAATGTTGAAACCACCATAACAATTAGTAAGCTACATTCTACCATTCTATAAAGCAGATGTCACAATGGACGTTCTGCAAGAACGATTCGAAGGTTTGGATATCGCTCGCAGAGCTGACGAGAGTTTGCCACTGATATTGTGTGGACATCTTGAAATGAGGTTTCCTGCTCCTAAAGTTGATATTATCCATGCGGTAGGGTCGTTAAAAATTAGACCACTATGAGCCATGCCACCGTCACATGTCGCCTCTTAAGCAACAGCATACCTCAAAACGGCTTCGAAACTTATTATGCATATGCCTAGGTCATGTGTAATTTAAACTATCGTTTTTAAAACTCATCGCACTACATATGTACAAATATCGCCAGCTGGATTATTATACACATCACTTTTTTGTTGGCAAGCCAATTTACTTGTACGTTTACCATACATCCTATAAAAGAGGATGCTGCAAATGCATAGCAAGTATTAACTTTCCGCATTAATGGTAAAACTTTGGACGAGTTCACCCGCTCGTGAATAAAGTATAACGCGCATTAGAAATTTTACGCGCCACAAAAGCTAGCCGCAACGCCACAGGCAACACCCATCTATTTTTTTTGGTAATAAATTGTACAGCCCAGTTATCCATACAATTCCCACAAGTGAGCTGCTTACGCGCAAGAAAAAAAAATTTTTGTAAAATACAATGGTTACTAAACTAAACTAAGTGGAATAACTTTCGCACCACTATGGCCACAATAAAACTCACAGCTGCGAATGGCAGCAGTC
>JAPVRG010071621.1:0-10959 GCA_029783565.1 Rhagoletis cerasi
CTGCATCTAATTACCTTTGTATAAAGCTAAGGTGATATTGCACGTTGTGGACTCGACGTCTGGGAAACTCGTATAAAGCTCCGGCGGTGTGTAGTAGCATTTACTGTAGGCTGGAACCTGCTGATACCATTCAAAATGGCGCCCGTTATATTCTGGTGTTGTATTGGAGACTTTGCTATTCTCGGAAGCGCTCGTTTGTGCAATGATGAAAGGTACATCTGTTTGATTGGTTACCAAAATTGCAGGACTGTTATCTTCGAAAATATTCAAATAGTAAATGCGGTCCTTCTCGATGAGTGTGACTACCAGTGGCAAGGATTCTTCCCCGTTTTGTAGGGCGAAACTACGCCGCGTAAAAGGCATACCAAGCGCAATAGGTATGGAGAGGTCCGAGCTTTCGGGCAGTTTTATGCTGACAAAACACACATAAGCCGTGTCTTTGGTGCGTTTGGTTTTTTTATTGGGCCTTAAGTCGTGGAATGAATCTAGTGTGCGCCCAATGCTGGTGAAGATAAGAAATACATAAGTATTATAACAATAAATAGACTAGCAAGAATTGATTCCTTTGAAAGCTTGATGCTCTTACACCCACGTCACGTCCACTACTCACCAATTTTCCGCCCACTGAATCTCTGTTAATTCCAATTTTTTAGCACTGACATTAAACTCTTCGAGAGTTTGTCGTTGTGCACTTTCCTTGTGATCCATTGCGAATGCTAATAGTTGCAGTTTGCGATTCGCAAAATTGGCAACTACATATTTTGGGCGGAGGCGAAATACACGCTGGTCATTTTCAATTCTATACTCCAACACGAGTTTAAAAATTGCTTCAGCCTGCACAATAGTAAAATCTATACTCTCGTTATCGTTCAAAATTAGTCCACGTGAGCCACCTGATTGACTGATGCTATTACAGTAAATGGGCTTTGAGCTAACCCATTCTACACCTGCATCTTCCATGCGTAAATCTACGGTGAACGAACCAGTGATCTCTCCTAGCATTTCAAGACAGTTCGGTTTGATAAGTGTGCGCTCCTTCGATTGACTTATGCATATACCAACATCTATGCCAGTGGCATTGATGAACAATGCCCAGGAAATTACCTCCAGACAAGTGGAGCATGAAAATTCTTGTACCGGTTTTGTCACATACAATAGATCCGCAGCCCCCGTACAATAGGAGGTGCGTTGCACGCGTAACTCGTCCTCATCATCGAGAGGCCATTTCGATGTGGATATTTGTGAGGTTTTGAGCTTATAGACCGCATCGTCTATACCCCAGCTTTTCTCGTCATAACAAAAGAAAGTGCTCCATTGCATCGATTTCAGTGAAAGTGTTTGCTCAATGCCGCATTCGCAATTCAAAGGATATCTAAAAGGGGCGAAAGTAATTAATTTTTTTGTTAAATTTTTTTATTAACTTTTATTTTTACTTGGTTTGGAATGTCACTTTATGCTCAGTTTGGTGTGTAGCAGGTACATCCAATACATATCGTCCTCCGCGTGGGTTAATTTCAAATTGTTTTTCTGTTGAATGGTCATGGGCAGTCAGTGCGCATGGTAGTCGCGATTGCACCTCAAATATGGGCCAGATTGTGACAAGTATACGCTGCGGCTCGAACGATTCATTACAAAGATTATTTATATCTTCGCGCACAACACGAACCCAGAAGCTAACAAATTCGTTATTTGACGTGGGAACTGTAAAAAAATATGAATTAGGTGGCATATAATTTTTAATTGAAAATTCTCTTCCCAGTACTTGTTACCACCAGAAATACCTACCTTTCACTAGCCATGGTAATTTTTTATTCGGCTTTAGGGGTATGTCACCAGTGCGTCCTCTCACTTTTGGAGACAAAATCTTTAGTCTGGAACGATAACAACAATGTAAGTACTCTTGCGATTACAATTTTAAGAGCAAAATACTAATTTTAGTTAATTGCAGTTTAAAGATTTTCATTCGGAATGCATACCTCATAGACACATCGGATGTACGCTGCACCGCTGCATAAAATGACGCGTAACCTTCCTTTTTTACCAAATACTCAAGTGAAAGTTTCTCTGTGTCGCATTGCTTTTCATCAAGTCGAAATTCTACACGCAACTCTTGAGGCACCATGGAAATCAGCTCAATCTGTCCTTTCAACAGCACTACCACCTGTGTGGCTGACAGTTTTTGCGACTCTATAATGAGGCATTTATCGCCGATACGAATAGTTTGCAACATACGCTCGCCATCGAACTTAAAGGGAATAGCAACCGACTGCGAGGCATCAGTGATGCGCGTCTCACTGTCAGCAATGAAGAAGGAAAGCTCTTGGTTGCTGCCATCATTGCTAAAACTGTATAAACTACACTCCAACGGTTGCAGTTGTATGCGTTCTGTGGTGCCAGTTTGCCCAAAGGCTACCAGCGCATGCATACGATTAACAACAATACATTTTGGCAAAAGTACATGACATTCGCGCGTTTCAGACGCTTGGAATAGCTCTTGCCAATGTGCCTTCGATGAGAGTAAGGTGTGAAGTATTGAAGGTCCAATATTGATACGGAACTTTTCGAGGACAGCGTTGATGTTCATGGTGCGTTTCAGTGTGTTTACGCTTACGTAGCTCTGCAAAGTGGCGTCCTCTAGCACAGAAAGCATATTCAGATATCCGTAATCTAAGCATTTCACGTTTAGGGTCGCACTGCTATCTACGCTGTAAATTTTTGGGGTGTTGAAAGCCGCATATATGCTCAGGTTTTCTACTAGAACTACCAAGAACGCTTGACTTATTTGCTTGGACGGCGCCAAGGTATATTCGGCCAAAACTGGTGGCAAATTGTATTCATTATTGAATTGATTGAGCAATTTTAATTGAAGCGACGCGCATGATAGTAACACCTGCAGTTTGGGTACACTTTCCGATTGAAATGCCGTGTCGATGCGCATGCAGCCTACAAGCACTTTTGGATGCAAAATGAACTCCTCGTCGTTGCTTTCGATTTTGAAGAGCTCCTCAATTTTTAAGCTTGGAATCTGTGTGGGAATATGCAACGAAACAATTGTAAAAATTCAGTTCAGCATACAAGAATTGCATATACCTTGTCCTCCTCCTCTTCACTGGGCTCAAAGCATTCGCCATTCACGGCGACCAATGATTGCATTATGACAACACGCCAAATGTTGGCACAGATCTCGCGCTCAGGCAATACAATATCTTTGGATGCGGTTTCGGAAAGCCAAAATTCACTGAAATGCAGAAAACATTCATGCGACTCGCTAAAATATTCCATTTGGCAGCGTATATTAATTGGTTTTTGTGCCTGTTGGGGGGAAAAATCAATTAAATTAATCAAAAAAAGGAACTAAACTAAATTCACTTACCGCCATTGGCACTGGAAAAACATGAATTTTACACATTTTTCTTGGCTGGGGGTAACGCCAACAAATAATGCCATAATTCTTTTTGATTATTTGTATTTGATAAGGTAGCGGCAAGAAAGTGTCTGTAGCCATATCAACAAACTGAAATGCACCAGCCCTACAAATAGAAAATTAATGCGTATGTACTTACACGTACATATGTATGTATGCACACCTATCTAGATATAGCACAAGTGGGCAAATATTAAACATCAACATTACCTCAAGTCGTCTTGATAAAACTCCTCCCGTGTCAATTTCTCTTTGCTTTCATTTGCATTTTTTTGTCCAAGAAATTTTTTAGAAGAGATTTTCATAGGCACCAACTTTTCAGCGAACACCTCTGCCGGTTTTCCCATTGGCGGTCGGTTGCTCAAAAATTTCAACCATTGCTCATTAGCATCAGCAGCCAACCTGTCCAGTCCTCGGTGCGTGCGCTGCAGCTCTTTTATTCCACTCACATCTACATCCAAATGCACCACATCCAATTTGACTGTGCCGCTCACCAACGGTAAATAGTACCAAGGTTCGCTGACAAAAGTAAATGTTGTACGCAAAGCAATAGGATGAACAAATATTCTTTCGCCTACTTGCAAATGCACAGCCCCCACAGAGGCTTTAAGCATAGATTTTTCTGGACGCTGTAGGAAGGTGGCATTGAAGTGCATATCAGCGCACACTAACTTACATTCGTAATCACCTTCATTCTTCATCAGCAGAACCACTTTATCAAGCTTTACATGTAATCGGTCTGAGTCATAGAACTGATTACGCATGAGCATAATTTTGGAAGCTTTTTGTACAACTCTTGTTGCGCGTGGATCGAGACAGCCACTTTGTAGTATAGTTTGGTACAAGATTAGATTATTGTGTAGTAGAACTATCGTTTTATCTTCCAGCAGTGTAATGATTATGGGCCTTGCTACTTCGACGTCGGTCTCGATGAGCCGTTGCTTAGTTATATGTTTACGTAAAGTGACAAGTGGAGGTGGTATGCCGGAGGGACCTAACTCACCCGGCCTTGTGTCCAAAAACTCAATCGAAAACGGGTTGGCAGCATCAGTATATGCTCCCATGGCGGGTACTGAATGGATATTTAAATTGAAAACCGATATCTGCGTAACACTGTCGTAGATATTTTGGGTAAACATAAAGCTGGGCTGAGACACCGAGAAGGAGACCAACGGCACCAACTGACAGCTAGCTACTTTTTCAGTACATTTTCCTTTTGTCTCCGAAGTGTCTGCCATTTTACCAACTTCATATAACTTTATAATAAAAGTACCGGCTATGAATGACACGGTTTGTGGGAATTTGCGAACAGCAGAATCGGTGACCGCTGTGTGTGCGGGCAGATGCTCTTGCCGCGATTGTTGCGACTGAATGCCGGAGTCGGTTTTCACATTGTGCTCGGTATATTCATCTATTGGCTCAAAAGCTGACGCAGAGTTGCGTGTGTTTTTATTTAAGGGAACAACAACTAGTTCGCTGCATTGTATAGAGCTGGTGGAAGTCTTTGAAATACTCTCAGATTCGCTTTGACTAGACTTCACTTTCAGCATTTTCAACGTAGGAACAGAAATTCTTGACTTATTACTTTTTTCGGCAACACTGCATTTGGAGAAATAGAAGATTATGTAATGAATATGTTATACATATTGCCAACACAAACTCACGCCAATAGTTTATTTATTAGACACATAAAACAGCCAAACGTATAGAGCTGATGTGTATTGAGTGTGGCCACAACATCTGAGGCGCAATTGAATTCCACCGCCTGACCACAAATCAATACGTTGTTGTAAGCTATACAAGGCGCGAAGATACCAATAAAAGTGAAATGCGTGAAAATATCTGCAATATGTGGCGACGAATCCCGATTTTGGGAATTCCATTCCACCGCTGGGTTTGAATGCTGAAATGTTTTTGCTTGCTGTGCCATATGGCTCAAAATCTCCATCCAGTCACCAGTAGAAACGGAGAGGTTTTGTAACACCAACTCATATTGACGATCTTCAACCAGAGAACCGGGTGTATTTAGAAAACCTAATTGCGCCGCTTTGCTGTACACATCGGCGCGTAAGGGATTGCGCTGAAGTGGGTTCTCCAAATTGGGTGTAATTTTAATGGATTCAATCTAAGAAAATTTAATAGTTATGATATGTATTATAAAATATGTCCTTATATTGTTTACTTTCCAAATAAGCACTGTACAACATTCGCGTTCCGTTGTTAAAGGCGTGTATATAGTAAATCCCTTACTATCTAAATGTACCAGCGGAAAATCGGAAGCAGTCGGCGGATTCGTATGCACCTCTTCATTTGGACACGCTTTGCACTCGCTGGTCACGAAAAGAACACCCAAAGAACCAACGAATTCCCTTAAACACTCCAAATCCATAATTATTTCCATTGCTTGGATTGTAACTATTACTTCAGCTATTGAGCGATTAGCATCATATTTCGGTTTGACACCAATGCGGGTGTAAAAGCTCTTAAGTCCCACAGAAGTGTAGACGATATTCAGGAAAGGCATATTTGCCACCTCACCGAGCATTTTCAAACGCAAACCACTGTGGGATACCCATGCGTCAGTCTCATTCATATCGGGTATGTAGTAGGTTAGACTGCTTTGCCCGACCTTCCCGGTAAATTTAGTAAAATCCTGACGCTTGTCAACTGTTGAAAGTAAGTCTTCAAATTCTAAAACAATCTTACTCTTGCGCTCTTGTGCAGCCACTTCAAAAATGATCTTCGCAATGGACCATTGGCAAAACAGAGATGTGGTATAGATTGTTGGAATTTCTGCGAAAGAAAAAATCGATCAATGCTCAACGGTAAGTTTTTAGATTGTGTTTTTGTAACAAATTTAATCGCTTACTTTTTTCTAAGAACACTGAGGATACTGACGAGCTAGTTTCTAGCTCCAAAAACTGTTTTATTGCAGCACTTTCCTCGGATGCAGTTATTACTTGCATAGGCGGTGGAAATGTATGGGTCTGTGCGCTTGGCGTTAATTGTGCCATGGGTCCTATTAGTGTGACCACCTTACTCAGAATCTCCATATGTAAATGTAATGCTTTGCACTACAAATATAAAATGTTTACTAATTAAAACGTTATGTAAATAAGTAAATGAAATTCCTAAGCTGGAGCTGATAAGAGAGTGAGAATCCCAATTACAGCGGTCAACAAACCTTCGCTTCCGAAACATGAAAATGTATAGGCGTCGTATCTACATGGATTGTTATGGCATCAACTTCCATTAAATTGGTTTGTCGCTGTGTTGAGAGTGAAGTAATTTCTAAATTTGTGGTTTCGCGTGCTGGCACCGAAGATGATTCGTCTTGTGTATGTGCGGCTATTCTTGTAGCTTCATTAATGTTTTCATTTGATTTTTCTTTTACTGAACTGGCCAGTGTTGGCGCGGTTAAAGTTAAATCTGACTCCAACTGCATTTTGTGTGTAACAACAATAGTAATTGTGGTATAAACATCTGGCAATACAGTATCCAGATCGGGACAATTGCACCTGTTAATACTTAGCCCATACAAGGCAATCACCCAATTTATGGTGTCCTTCGGAGCTGTATGTATTGTGAATTTTTCCTGCAGGTTGGTGCGTGATAAATTTTCGGCGTTAGTGGAACGCATCGCTATTTTAGGTAATTGAATTCGGGTACATTCACTTATTATATCCTCTTGGTTACTATACCACTCAATTTTTTCTGCTATATGCAGCCTTATGTAACCGAGTTCTATGCTGACAACTAAAGATTTGATTTGCTGCCAAAGTGAGTTGGTAGTTGGCTCAGTGGATGTCGGTGGTAATATGCTGACCGTTGTATCCAAATCAACTTTCTCATCCCGTTCGGAACTAAAGTGTATAGTCTCTTCAGGATGTGAAATTTTGCGGGAAGGCAGTGAATTACGTGAAGAGCGTCTTATAAGAGGTGGACCTGCCCCTGTACCACTTGCTGAAGTTATATTTGTGTGCACTCGAGGTGGTTGGCTAGTGCTGGCATGTGTTTGTGATGGAGCTTGTGAGTGAAGCAGCTGTGTGTTTAATTCAACTTCACTCGATGGTTCTTAAAATCAAATTTTTTTTACTTTTAAAATTCTTGGCAATATATTTTTTGCTTACCTCTTTCAACAGTGTGATCGTAATCCTCCTGATATTTTAAAAATTCGATCAATGCAGCATCTACAAATAATGAGATAGGTTCCACCCAAATGGCCAGTGCGATAAGCTCTTCTTTTTTATTTGACGCCAAGTGTATGCCTTCCGGGTTTAATTGCAAGCTGGCAGTTAGCCATTTTTTCGGGTTATTCCCTTTTTCAGAGTCCACCAAGAGATGTTTTGTTATGCAGGAGTTTAAATAAGTTACCACATATGAGAGCAATGCATACACTTCAGCATATGCAGTTGTATAACTCTGGAAGCATTGGAAATCGGCGTGAATGTCTTTGAGCTCGGTATGCAACGTTGGCTGTAAATTGTTTTGCATCAACTGCATCGATTGGTTTGCTATTTTCCACAATAAGTACGGCTTATAGCTAAGCACACAATTTAAGAGGCGCTCAGCAGTTATCAAATCACGCTTATCAAAGTCAACATTGATGAGTTCGCAATTGAAATCGACTTTTCTTATCGGTATAAGCATATCTTCCTTCCAATGTTGTTTTTGCAAAAGGTCCGAATACACCAATTCTATATGTGGTATATGCACTAATCTGGCAGTAGTTTTGCGCATCCTGTTCTCCATTGATAAGGTTAACTGTTTCATATGTATAGCGTAGTTGTCATGGCAAGCATCGATTAGGACGTGTGGCTTTTCCGGCAGTTGGCAGGTAGTGTGCACTAGCTTATCGGGATACAGAGGTCTACACAAAGTGCCATCTAAGTGTTCAATATGTGCCAAGAAGTAGGGCATAGCTTGCTTCAGTGCACTCGGCAGTCGATGTTGCCCCTGTTTTTGTGTAGCTGTTGCTGGTTCCGTGCATATATAAATTTCAAAGTTTATATTTTTCAAATCAAATTTATAGATGCAAAGCGGTATGAACGTCATTAGCTCATCATAGTCCTCCATTAGTGGTGGTGGCAGTTTGGACGTGCTTGAGCTGCTTGGCGCAGCCGTATCTAACTGGTCTACATGATAACCTGAGTAGTTGTAAGAATCAATTAAATCGTTTATTGTTTGTTTAACCTGTCGAAAAGACTGATTCCATCGGAACGTGAGGCCAGACGAAAGTACACGATAAACGAGATGTGTGTCTTTTACAGCTGGTGTTGACAAGTCGAGCTCTTGTTGCTGGATATCGCGAAGTTTCATGGTTTTATATTCAACAGAATCAAAAGCAATTATAGGTGTTCGTTTCAGCAAATACTCGTCAGAGTACTGTAACATGTACGCATCGTAATTAAAGAATGTGCTGAGATCAAACGTCGTGACCTTTTCATCGAAGAGGCTACTATCCAAAAAGCATGTGTCTTTTTCCAACTGAAAATTTATATATAAAGAATTAATTACTATACGAAAATTATTTGGCTATGATAAAGATTTTTACAGAAGCGCTCGAAACCAATGCCGACTCGGAAATGTCATCAACTCTGTAGGAACCCAAAGGATCGACTATTAAATACGAGATGCCTGACTTCGTACTACGCCAGTTCTGCTCTTCACATGAAACCTTTTCAAAGTAAAGGCCGCCGATGGTTAGACGTACAATGGGTGTGTACTTAATGCGTTTAGTATTGCTAACAAATGTATCTACAATCAACTCTGAGTTTTTCAGATTAATGTTTAACTCTTCCAGATATACACCAATATCTCTTAAATGACCGGTAACCTCTTCGTCAGTAGGCTCTTCTAGTTCCCCAGGTTCAAATGATAATGTAGGCAGTTTATTCCAGGCCCAAAGCAGAAGTGAAGTGCTATTAGCTTCTTCATTCTCCTGGTCCTCGAAGATTTCATCTTGTTCTGTTAGTAAGGTTTTTCCATTTGGCCGGCCAAACTCAGTCATTATGTCTATTAAGCGCATGATCATTGGAAATTGCATGGATGTAATATTAATGTCCATCGATTTAGTAAATATTCCTACGCGAATTAGACTGGCAGTTGCCATGGTGTTGGTGTTATATTTCCGTAATATGCGCAGTTCAAACGAACATCTGCAAAAAATACATAAACATAATATTGAAAATATAAATGGAATTTGACATTATAACCTATATAATATTGGCTCCTGGCACACTTCAATGTGTCCAGCTGAATTGCGTTTGTCCATACATATCGTGAGATCCGATACTTTGACTAATTTACGCATCATCACTTTGACAGGATGAACGTCGGTCATGGCCATTTTCCAACGCTCATCCGCTGCGCCGAACTGCAAGAGCTGCACGTTCATTGACACGACAATATCGTCTTCCACATACTTAAGTATTATGTTATGGCACTCCAGGTTAATGTTGTTAATTATTTTGTTTACTATACCAGATCCTGCTGTTTGCTGTGCAGCACTTTGATCATCATTTGCACGCTTTCGCTTTTTTGCCATTTCGCCCCCTTTGCGTTGTGGTGATGAACTTGCTGACGAGACATCATCTGGCTTATTACGCCTTAGCTTAAGAACGAATTCAATGGTGTTAATTATAATGCGTATTGGTTCCGAAGTGATCTTAGTCCACGGTACACGTATAGTCAATTCATGTACATGGCCCGATAAAAATTCACAAGGCATCTGCAATTCCTCTTCGAGTACGTCCAGACGCAGATCAAGGTTTTGAAGCGTGACTTCACCTTCCCACAAAGAGAGCTGCATATCCTCCGATCGTATGTTCTTCACATACTTTGCCACGTACTCCATAATGATGGGCGTTACGTACGACTCGATACGAAACATCTTGGCTAGCTTTGGTTTCCGAAGCACCCTGATATTTTTGGAAAAGTTTGCTTCTTTCAACCTTTTAATTTTACTTTAACTATTAAAATGGTTTTTATTGCATTTTTATATAATTTTTCGTGCAGTTCCACCTCAAAATTACACTACTGATGCCAATTTTATGTGAAATGCCAAAATTATCAAAAGCAGAATTTTTATTATGACGTTAACGAGCAGCTGTTTGATTGTCAGCCCTCTTTGGCTCTTCAAACGCCGGGTGTTTATTTAGAAACATTAAATGAAAACAAAATACAATAATTGACTGATAAAACCAAGGCGAATTCATATAAGGTGGTAGCGGTAGTACAAAAACAAAAACTTACATGTATTTTGTTTTTGCTTTCGGTACATGAAAGCTATTCTTCGCTCAAGGAGGAAGTGGTAAAGCAAATTCCAACACTCTCTTTTTCACTCACTCATAAGAAGTTTTGACACATGTCAAGGCGAATTTATATAAGGTGGTGTTACTAGATCAGCTGATTTTGTGTATGTGTTTCGCCTCACGGCTTCTTATGCCAAATTGAAAAATTTTGTTTGTATTTCCACACACACTCTTACAGATTTTGACAGTTCACGCCGCCAAAGCAAAAACAAAATACATGTA
>JAPVRG010072226.1:0-10629 GCA_029783565.1 Rhagoletis cerasi
TATTTATAAATGGCAGCGTGCATAAGTATGTATGTATGAAAGTATAAACATATGCTCCGCGTCCGTCCTTCCCTCACCATGCTTCATCAATACAAATTCATAAATTCCAGCGAAATGCCATGTACCGGCATTTATTAACCCTGCCCAAAGAACGTAAATCTTCAACGTAAATTTTCAAAGTAACGAGTTGTCCCTTCTTATAGATTTACGTTCTTTGGCGATGCCAAATTTAACTCGCAAAATATTAGTTTATGTGGTTTTCAATATATAAATGGCATGCTTGTGTCAAAGGATTTACGTTCTTTGATCTTGTATATTTGATTCATGAGTAATTTTCCAAACCTCTGTCCCAAATTGAATGCAACCCTGACTCTTCCACCTCCGAAAATAGAAAAACCCGAGCGTGCGTCGTCCGCATCGTGCCAAATGTCATTTAATTCGAAACGATAGCTAACGGCAGTTGTGATTTTTTCCTTCAACAAAAAATTTAAGAACGGCAGATTTCTTTGTGAAATTTTCAACTACTGAAAAATTATCATGGAATATATATCATGTTAATTGTGGGAGTTAATATTGTTAATTCATTATTGACAAAAAAAGCGCAACAATAAGTTAAAATACACGGAATACAGGTTGATACCGAAACTGTGTACTGCCACATTTTGAAAAAGAGCGACGCGGCAGATTATTAAATTTAAAATTTTTCCCAAACAAACTATCAGATCGGGGAATATATTAGAGAATGTGTATTTGTTCTTCAGTTTGTCATTGCTGTTGTGCCGTGGATTTGTGAAGAAATAAATTTACAAAATTATCTTATAATAAAAATTCGAAGTGAGCCAGGTAGGCAGAGAGGCGGCCTATAAAAAATAGGCAAGCTAAGAGCTCAAAAACAGCAAAAATGGAAGTGCGTAACTGGAAAAAAGTGCTCGTTCATTGGGTAAGTTCAGAAAAATCGCTACATCTGCCAAACATCCCAAGTTGGTCACTACTTTCTGTATCAATCATCTGGTGTCTTAGGTAACGGAATGCGGATTCGTTGCTGGTAACTACTTTAGCTTGGAACAAACAGATATTGACGAGTTCTATAAAAACTTTCGGTCAAACCATAAACTAGTACAAAAGATCGAGTCAGAAGGCAATATAATATCTTTCTTAAAAGGTAATGCAGATATTTTTCTGTACTTCAATATGTTATTTCCTTTTTATATTTTCAGATCAATACCCAGAGTATTCTCCCCTACTGGACGATGAAAACACCATTAGTTCGACAGAGTATATTTATGTTTACTCTCTTCTTTTGCATTTTTCTTGTGTAAAATATCCTGAAACAAATTTTCATGATATCTGTAAGAGATTATCTGTTAGTAACCAGCGTCACATTGCGGCTTTCTTCAATGAATTGATAGATTGTCAGTCAATAAGCCGTGATAAATTGCGTCAAGCCATTGCTGGTACATCACTGAAAAGTACAAATTCATCAGGCTCAGGAAATGATAGCCACTCGAGTAGTAATAATTCAACTGGAAATAATCTTAATTTTCCTTCATCATCGTTTTCTCGCCTGGACTCGCCATGTCGAACATCACGCTATGCTCCAGGCAATAGCAGTCCACGTATTGTACCACCAACACCCAAATCTGCGATGTTGGAGGAGCGAACACGAGAGCTCTATAATTTGCGAGTAAGTAAACGAAAATAGGCATCCAAAACTAAACCCTAAATTATTATTACTACAGGCACAACTAGAGACCGAAAGATACGAAAAGGGGCTGCTGGAAGTACAAATAAAACAAAATGAGGAGAAAATTAAAAAACTAAGTATGCACCGTGTTTGCTAAATCATCTCAATATTGACCATAAACTTCTTTGCAGATCAGGACCATAAAAAATTGCAACAAACAATACAAGATTTAAGAAACGATATACTCACACAAAACGCAACAGAAAGCAGTTCGCCAAATAAAGATGGAGAACAAGTGAGTTTATGTTAAGGATTAGGTATAGTACAAATCATTTATATTGTATAACAGAAAAAATATTTCTTGTAGAAATAACTCTCAATAGCTTTGTCGCTGTCACTTTTTCCTTGATTACAGTATAATGTATATAGATATCAGCTGTTAAAAGCATGGCTTTATACATACATATATCGATGGTCCTCTGCAATAACGACACAATTCAAAATTCAAAAAATAAAAACTGTTACTACTGTTAAGTGGCTCTTGTCTCTAATCCTTGTCCAATCCATTTCAAGCTCTTACTAAAGTAAGCAATAAGGATTGCTAAAGTAATTACTAAAGATTAGACATGGATCCGACAAGGATTAGAGACAAGAGCCACTTAACAGTAGTACGGGTTTTTATTTTTTGAATTTTGATTTGTGTCGTTATTGCACAGGACCATCGATATGTTCAATCATTTCAAACTTACGTTAAACTTAAATCTATACAATTTATATACATACATTTCATAACTATTCGATGGGTTATTGACTCCCATTGCGATAGCTTTCTTCAATTGGCAGAAACTCTGATCTTTAAAATGCGCACTCAGAACGTTCCAAATATTTTGGACTAAACTGTGTAACCAATTTTGTATCAATCAAAATGCATTGGATAGATAAAGATTTCCATTTGGAAATAAAAATATTTTTTAGCATTTCTTACGATATTAATTGCATTTTTTTTACTTAATTCAACTTCATTTTAAAACTAATTTTCGCCCTAATATTTAGATGGAACGTCGCCTTTGCAGAGAAGTTGCGCAAAAGGAGGCGGAAATAGCTAAACTCAATGAGGTTCTTGGAAATATGAAGGAAGAAAAATCTTTCGTTCAAGAAAAGGTAGCAAACATGTTTTCACTTTTTTCATTTATAGTTCTTTCCTACACAAGTATTTACGTACATATATCGATATTTTAGCTCCGTTTTGCTGAGAAACAAATAGTGGTTTGCATGGATCGTATTACAGAGCTGGACTTTAAAGTGGATGAACTTACCGCTGAATTAGAGGTATATTTACTTATAAATACAGCTAAACAGAGCTAAACACTAAATCATTTCCATTATCATTCACCAACAGCAAAAGGATCTTACCATCAAATGCTTAAACGAAAATAAACTTGAATTAGAACAGTTTATTAATGAAACTCGTTCAGCAGGAAGTCATTCCCGTACTGACTATCTGGATGCATCATTCTCGCCAAACACGGATGCTAGCGGAAGTTCGAGTAGTCCTGAAAATCTCGCCCGGTCTGTTGTCGATGTGCAGTTGCGCGAGAAAGAACACGAAAATGTTGAGTTACGTGAAGAGCTACACTCACTGAGAAACAGCAATACACGTCTTTCCGATTTAATACGAAAATTTACAGTGAAACATGCACAAGAATTCAATATTGCTACTGGTATCGGCAGCATTACAGCAAAAGAAGAGGAAAATAAGGAAATTACACCAGCTGAATGTTTGGACCATTTGGTCGACTATGTCGACCGCTTAGGAATTTTTTACAAAGAAGAAAAAGGTAAGGTGAAAACTTTACAAGCTGACCTGCAGGCCAAACAAAGACACAACGATGATCTTAGCCGAAGGCTAATGGAATTTGAGAAAGAAATTAGTGTACTTCAAGAACAGTTGAAGAATTTGGATCATGTGAACATCGAATTAGAGCAAGACAAGAAGCGTAAGCATGAGGAAATTGAGCACTGTGAAAAAGAACTTACAAAAATCAATGAACAAAAATTCGAATTGGTCACAAAGCTTGAGAGTCTGGCCAATGATTATGATACGCACCAGCATATGTGTAATATCCAGCGTCAGGACTATGTGGTGAAGATTACGAAATTGGAAAGTGAAATAGCAGCACATGAGGAAAAGATTGCTTTATTTGAAAAAGAAAACGGAGAGTTGAATGATGAAGCGACTAAGCTGCGAAATAAGATCGAAGCATTACAACAAAGTATGGTAAACAATGCGGATGAAATACGCACATTGAATGAGCGAATAAAAAGCTACAAAGGTGAATTGGAAGCGCATGATAAAACAGAAAAAATACTCAAGGAAAAGTATGAAAAAATACTCGTACAATACGAGGCCACCAAGCGGGATAGGCGTGAAACTGCCGATCACTTGGAAGCGATGCGAAATAAAATAGCAATTAAAGAGCTTGAAATGAGTAAATTAGGTGTTGATATTAACGAAGTGCGCAAGAAAAATGTTGAACTAGAATCACGCATTGATACGCTTACCACGGAATTCAAAACAGAGAAGCACAACTCTGAATTGGCAATAAGCTCGCGTGATGAGCGCATACAAAAACTTAGTGAAGAGCGTGATAAGTTGGAAGAAAGTGCGACCACACTGAAGAGTGAACAAAACCTAATGCAAAAGGAATTGTCAGAGTCAAAAGAAGAACTAGCTGCTGTGCTTAAAACTTTGAACGCTTTGAATTTGCTGTTAAACACCGATCATGCTGATGACTCGATGAATTTAGATCGAAGGCTTGGAAATATGGTATCTAATGTGAGACGCTTGCAGGAGCATAAACTCGAACTTGATAACAAATTAGAGCTGATGAGCTTCGATCACACCGAAACGATCTCGAAAATGGAGGTTATGGAAGACGAAATGAAGAACATCATACTGGCCAAGGAAGAACTGGAAGCCAATTACAAATCGCTATTGGAACAGAGTGACCTGAAGTTGAAAAATGCAGAAGGTCAAATTAAAATATATGAAGAAGATATAGACAACTTGAAGGTGTCATTGAAGCAGGTCACCAATGAGATGGAAAATGCGCTGCAGGCAAACATTGAAGAACATACCGTGCGCCTTATGGAGCTTGGTGTTGAGCGTGATCGCGCTGTAAGCTCACTGAAGGAACAACTGAACTCCGCCAAAGAAGAGTTATCTGGTAAAGAACGCGATCTGCAGGCGCTCCTTGAGCAGAGTAGTGACGTCAAGAAAAAGCTCGGTGAGAGCGTCCAGCGCTTGGAAGCAGTACAAGGAGAACAAGCACAAATTCGCCAAGCCAGCGCTGAAAAACTAAAATCACTACAAGAACAGCTTGAAAGTGTAGTTAGCGAAAATAAGAAACTGCTGCAAGAAATCGAAACTTTCAAAGCTGAGCACACGAAAGTCCATGAGAAAATCGTACAAGCTGATAGCGCTTTGTATGAACTAAATTGCCAATTATCGCAGGAAGTCAATTCCAAGACCGAACTGAGCGTGAAGCTGCAGACGAGTGAGTCACGATTATTTGAAACTGAGCAAAAATTAGAACGGATAATGAAGGAGAAATCACAGACTATAAATGGTTTGAAGACGGCACACGAAAGCTTGCACAAAGCCGTTGAGGAGAAAGAGCGTTTGGCGAAGGATGTCGCCTCGTTCACATTACAGATACAGCGCGAACAAGAGGAGAAGTCAGCGCTGTTAACTTCATTGGAGCAAACTGCTGACCAGCTGAAATTGGCCATATGCGAGAAGGAACAGCAAGCGAAAATTTTGGAGATGAATTCCGCTGACTTGAACACCCAAATTAGAGATGCTAACAAGCTATGCACTAAGTTACAGACTGATTTGTCTGCAAAAGAAGCACAACTGCAGCGGTTGCAAGAAGAGCAGGAACACGAGCGAGATAACTGGCAGACAAAGTTGTCGGAGATGATGCGCACGCTGGCCGAACAGTCAATCGAGCAGGAGCATATCGATAGCGCTTTGCAGCAGATAACCACCGTCGTGGAGAACCACATTAGCTTGCCAAACGATGCGGAGAAGCCGGAAGTCGTCGATGAGCTCATCAAGCTGACAGAAAATGATAAGGACACACAGTTGGGTAAACTTACGTACGCGCTGAATCACATGCTGCATAGCATATCTGTGCTGCACACTCAGCTCGACCAAACCGAACAGAAGCGGCAGGGTGCGATCGAGGTGTTGGAAAAAGCGAACGATAAGTTGAACACGCAGCTGCTCAGTCGCAATGCCGAGATCACTGAACTGCAGCAACAGCTAGTGGGCGAACGCAAGTGCAGCGCCGTGACGGAGCATCTCAAAACCGAGGTTCATGATTTGAAGAAGGACAAAGAGAAGTTGAGAGCAGAAGTTGTACGCCTGGAGCATGAAATCGCCGTCGTTAAAGAGCAGCACCAAAACGCCGTCGCGGCACTGGAACGCTTGCGGCAAGAGAAGCAGGAGTTAAAGAGCGAGCTACAGCGCGCTAATGAAAATGTTACACGTCTGATCCAAGGCAGCGACTCACTGCGGCAGGAGAAGGATTCGCTCGTTGAACAGTTGCAGGAATTGCGAACGCAGCTCACACAAACCAGTGTACAGCACAGCTCAACTGAAACGATGGTAAAGAACATATTGCAAAACTCCAATACTTTGGAACGCAAATTGGATTCCACCGAGAAGGAGCTGAAACTATTGCGCACGCAATTGCAAACGCTCGAAATTAAGAAGGAGGAACTGGCAGCTGAGAATGCTAAGTTGAGGGAAACGCAGGAGGCTAACAAGAAACGCATCGAAAAAATGGCTGTGAAGTTAGGCGATACACAGGCACGCTGCTCCAAGAGCGAACACGATAATGAAAAACTCAGCGATTCGCTGAATGCGTCAAAGGCGGCTGCCGAAAAGTTGCAGCGTGAAAAGAGTACGCTCGAGAATGACAAACAACTACTGCAGGAGCGTTTGTCCACTGCCGAACGCAATCAGCAGCAACTCTTCAACAAAGTACATCAACTGGAACAAGTGAAGGCGTCCCTCGAGGCAGAGAAAAAACAGTTAGAAGCCTCTGAGGCAGATGCTAAAGCAAAATTGACAAAGCTCGAGAAAATACGTCAATCGAACGAAGAGAAAATACGAAAGCTCAACTATTCGTTAGAGACTACTGAAGCCAGCAATGTGCGTTTAAATCACGAAATCGGTGCCATCAATTCACAGCTGAACGAATTGAAGCATTCGATTAGTGCCGATCACACGGCAGAACAATTGAAAGAAGCTATTCAAGAACGCGACAAGGCGCTGGCTCGTGCCAACGAATTCAAAGCGCTTGCCAATAAGCTGCAAGCCGATGCTGAACATTTGCAGGAGCAAAATTCAAATATAAGCGATCAGTTATCAAAGATTTCGTGCTATCTGCAGATATCACAAGAGAAATGTGATACGCTAGCGCAGCAATTGCGTGACCTCGAGATGGACATGTGTGCGTTGAAGGAAGAAAAAACGCAGATTGAAAATGAGCATTTGAATACCTGCGCCAAGTTAAAAGAATACGAAATATATAATGAGAATTTGCGTACGGAGCGAGAAGAGAAAATCGTCACACTCGAGGCGCAATTGGAGCAGCTGCGAAAGGAATTGTGTATCAAGACAGAAGAAATTTCAATGCTGCAGACGGAGCGTGACAAATTGCGCAATGGTAATGATGTGGAAGGCGAAGAGCTCGAGCAACTGCGCAAGCGTTTGTCTGTGGCTGAGGCGGTGGCCGAATCAGAGCAGAAAGCCAACACACAGCTGCGGCTAGATAACCAAATTTTGCAAGCTAAATATCGCGAATCCAAGCAGCGTCTGCAGGAGGAAACCAAAGCGAGCGAGGAACGAATCAAAGAGAATCGTTTGGAGATGGAAGGCAAACTGGATAAAATGAAGAATAAAATGGTAAGCCAACAACACGAACAACAAAAACAAAAATTTATATTAAATGTAAAAACATAAAATAGTTATACGTTATACTCTCAGTGTTGTAGTTAATTTGTTGTATCTGTAGTAGATATACAAAGTCCTTGTGTAATCAAGCAATTGTTGTAGGGACATCACACTGTCAATTGTTACAAACAATCATCAGATAGTTAGATTTCTTAATAATTAACCTTATGTTGCTAGTGAGCATGTCGATTTTGCAGGTGTCCTGTTTTTGTTTTGTGAAAAATACCACCTCTTAAGTTCTTCAAAACGGATAAATGTTCTTGATTACACTTGTACAGTATCTCCGTTTTTGCTGCATATGACCGACAGAATCATAGATCCGATGAAATTTAGTAATCAATTTCAATTTGGTATAAAAAACAGCTCCCTTAAACAAGGAATGCCTATATAAGTATGTATGTATGTATGATCGGGAACTCTGTATATTTAAGACTTAATATGACTTGGCCATACAGCATTTGTTGTAAAGTAAATAATACATTCAACAACACAACTATACAAACCGAGCATCAAACTAGAGAAAATCACTTTCGGAGATTCAAGAAGTTACGCTGATTTAAGTAACAAACGTTAATACCCAGTGGATAATTTCAGGAGCTAAAAGGCCTTCCAAAAGGCCTTCCCGAGAGTCAAGAGGCCTTCCACTTTGCACTTCTTTCTCCTTTCTTTTTTGTATGGAATGGCAAAAATTGAAGGTCTTCTGCTTTCGCTACCAATAGATAGGGCTTCCGGAAGGGCTCTTGGAGGACGAACTTCAGAAGGCCTTTTGGAGGAGCTCTTCTAAAGCTGCTTCTTTAATTAATAAAAGTCATACTTCTTTAAAGTATTTATTCGAGGTTCATATCAAATATGTTTTATTGCAACTTAAAATAGATATTAAAATTCATTTGCAAACGCGTAAATTGTAAATAGGAAAAACGCTTCTAGGAAATGCTAAGATATAGTATCTGTCAGCGGATCCGTGAATTTTATATTCAGCCTAATCGCCAACTCTACGTGAATAATTCGTTCCCATTATTTAACAGGCAAAACAAAAACAAATTGGGAAACAATGTTTTTGTTTTGCTTTATAATTTTTGGGAATATTTGTTCACATGGAATTCGAGATAAGGCCGATTATTTCAGGAAAAACCAGGTACCGTAATCATTATGAGTTCTATCGAAAAAATTGATATTTAATCATTATTTCAAGGTTTTAAAATTTGAGATCAATAATAATAATACATATACCTTTTTATATTTTTTTCTGAAATAATGATTATTTATGGGTTTTATTTTCTTTCATCAAAAATAACAGGGCTGCAAACCGGTTTTGAACCGAACCGGTTTTTGAACCGAACCGGTTTTTGAACCGAACCGCCGCTTTTTTCGGGCTTCAAACCGAACCACCAACCGAACCGTTTTTATTCTCAAATCCCAAAACCGAACCGAAAACCACTTTAAAAATGGTTCGGTTCGGTTCAAAATAAATATCTACTACAGCATTTTTAAAGTTTTGTAATACAGTACTTTGCCTAAAAATGTAACGTTTTGGTAAAACTGCTAAACTTTTTTTGATTGCAAGAAACCCTAAGCCAAGATTTTAAGTGTCAGTTCGAAGTTCTGAATATGCATTTTTTGTGTACTTAACTAGATTTACGTCTCGCCCAAACTTTAAAAAAAATTTTAAAGTTTTTTTTTTTAATTTCGCCTTATTGTGTATTTGAAAAAAGGGAGATATTTTTTAAAATTTTTTCATAAGCCCCTTAAATAAAAGTGCCCTTTGGTTTCACTTCTTCAAGTATGGATACCAGTTCAATATCAAAAGTTCCTTGAAATAATTTTTCTTTTAATTAACAAAGCAAATTTTTGATAAGCGAAGATAACCCTTAAAGATTCCGAAAACGACCATTACACGGAGTTTTTTTTTTGAATGCCACTATGATTTTCAAAAATTTAATATTTGTTGAGGTCAACTACATTGAGATGAAAATTCCACCAAGTAGATTCGATTTAACATTGTTTATGACTGGTTTGCACAATTTAGGTGTGGATGCTTCAGCCTCAGTGATGAATACCGTAAAGGTCGGCCATCAACTGCTATTGTTGCGGCAAACATCGATGCAGAAGAGAAATGATTCAGATGGATCGGCCTGTGACATACCGAAATATCGAGGCATCCTTGCACATTGGAAAAAGTCAAATACAAACGATTTTGCATGAGCATTTAGTAGTGAAGAAAATCTGCTGTCATATGATTAGTATCTGGCGAAATTTTTATATGTAAATGCTGTTTACCTAACAAATAATTAATTTTCTAAAATCATAGTGTAACATTCAAAAAAAAACGCCGGATCAAAGTCATATATGTATGTGGATATTTGAATTTGTTCTCAATATAAAAGCCTTTTATTTTTAAATATGAATGTATATATATTAGGGCTGTGCGTTTATTTGATTACTCGAGCAAGTTGAATAATCAATTGCTCAACTACTCAATTATTCGATTAACCAAAATTGTGATTACTCAAAACGAGTATTATACGAATAATTTAAAAAATGATTATTATTCGAAAAACTGTTCATTTTATTCATTTGTGTACATTAAGTTTGCTCTTTAAGTTTTGTTAAAAAAAAATATTTTTTTATTTATTTATTTATTTACAAGAGAAACAATTATAAATAATTGCTACACTTACATATAAAGCACTGGCTGCCAGGGCCTTCGGCTAAAAAAAAAAAAATATATATATTCAAAGATATGATTAATCAAAAACTCGATTATTCAAGTAAAATGGTTTTTGATTAATCTAAAGCTTAATTACTCGAGCAAATTTACTTCATGATTAATCAAAAATTTAAATTAATTAATTAATTGAGTAACTGGAATTATGATTAACCAAAATTTCGAGTAATCAATTAATCGCACAGCCCTAATATA
>JAPVRG010072371.1:691-13291 GCA_029783565.1 Rhagoletis cerasi
GCAGGGGAAGAGGAAGGCCTCCTCTGCGTTGGAAAGACCAGGTGGAGAAGGACTTGGCTTCACTTGGCATTTCCAATTGGCGTCAGTTGGCACAGAAGCGAAACAACTGGCGTGCTTTGTTGGACTCGGCCAAAATCGCTTAAGCGGTTTCAGCGCCAAACAAGAAGAAGAAAGAAGAAGTATGTATGTATATACGCATCTACTTATTTCCTTAGTGCACAACCTAAGACCGGTTTCTTTAAAAGAAGCCAAAATATTATCAATCGCTTTTAATTTTTGGCTTTCATTCTCCTCGCGATAAGTTGGAATGTCAAATAGAGTACAGATCGAGAATTGGGGTTTACATATTTTGTTCTTTTATCGGTTATCATTTAAAGCGTAAGGTAATTAACTTGTCAACGCATTTTGTTAATGGATGTACAGATCGTGGTTAGCAAAAAGCACAACTGTATGCATGTATGTACACTTGGGTGGCTACAAGAAATCGATTTTGGATTTTCCACCGGGGCGCCACCCTAAAATATGAAAATAGGATAGAAAATGTGGTTGAGAAAGTTTCAGCCCAATCTGATAATGTTAACACGTGCCTCATTGAGGTCAAAGTTAGGAAAAACAGCGATTTTTCACAAAAAGTCTTAGTTTTTCGTCCTTAAAATCAAACCCGTTTGCTATACGAACCTGATTCGAGTATTATTTGATAGGAAAGTTTACTTTTTTCTAATATTTTTGCTAAAACTTTTTTTTAGCAGTATTTAGCATTTATCAGATCGGAGTCCGGAAAAATACGCATACATTCAGATACAACTTGCAATAGAAACTGTCGTTGTTCTTCGTCTTTTGTCCTCTCTCAACTGCGTCATTAACTACTCTTAAACCTTTCACTATTTTTTTAGCTTTTAAATAATATTAACTTTCACACCATACCCCGGGATCAGTATTTAAAAAATCTGTATCAATTTCAAATCTCAAACAAAATTTAGGGACCGAGAAAAAAAATATAATCAATTTCTTTGTCCAACAAAGTAATTTGCTCCGAATTGAGATAGCACAGATGGTTAATTATTTTCAACAATGCCTTTTCTGCAATTTCTTTATCAACTATTTTGTATTGAACTAATGATTTTACTAATTGTAGGCTTTGGTTTGGGGCAAGGGTGGGCTTTAGGGCAGTAAACCATGCTTTAATGTAAATAATTATTATTAATAAACATTTATCTTAAATACCCTTTCTCTCTAAATCAGTTAACGAAAATTTATCCCTGGAAAGATATATTTTGCGATAATAAATGGCCTTTGCCATCCATCTTGCGTGATGAATAGCTTCAGGTACTCTGAAAGTAATTTTTTCCGGTGGAAGACATCCTAAACAAATCAGGCAAAGTTGGAAGAATTCTTTACAATCATCCCTGGACTGACGATTTTTTAATTGTTCAAAAAGAAAACTTGAAACTTGGTCCGGATTACTTATTTAGTTTCCTAAATATTCATCTTCCATAACTGTTTTGTATTTCTTTTGGTCTAGCTTGTATCACCCATTGTGGAATTTTCGAAAAATATCTGGTTCAGGTGCAGTGGATGTTCCCATTTTGCAACTGAAAACTTCCTTTAAAACACTTCTAAAATATGATGACGACATGCTAAATAAAGAAGGGTTTTCTCTAATAATTGCTCTTAGCACAATGCAGGTTCCCTTATGGCGACCAGTATTTACTGCCGTGGTATCAAAACAGATTGCCTGAATTTTTTCATCTTCTCCCTACTGCTCAACTGCTGATAATACAGCTTTTGCCTGAGTGATTCCCGTAGTATTTTCGAGGACTGAAACCCCTATCAACTGTTCTTCATCGCCACAAGTAATTAAAATCGCTAGCCTCTCTACATTTTCCTTACTCAACATATATGGACGCAATTTTTCATCCCAGTGCACAACAGCACCCTCTAGATCAAAATGTCTGGATCTACTTTTGATGAGATTTGTTCTTTGTTACCGAAATTGTCTGCGGAGTCGTTTGGCACTTCTACTTACAACTAATTTCTGTGGGTCATGACCTAGTGCTTCTGCTGTAGCTGCTATAATTCTCAGACAATTTATCGGTAATAACCTCTTCTGCACCTCAACAGTACCTCCCCTTTTTCAAGACTTCAATTCATCCTTGACAAAAGACGAAGAACCACTACAGTTTTTATTGCAAGTTGTATCTGAATATAGGCGTCTTTTTCCGGACTCTTCAAAAGCTACCATGTCGAATGATGTTTTCTTTTCTCAAAATAATGTTGCATTTATTCTGCCCTGTGCCACGGCTGTCAAATTTTCGTGTTCTTTTCCCAGCATATTCTCTGGGTTGTTTGTTCTTTTCTCAACATGCTGCCATCTGGCCCGGCAGAAGTGCAACATTTTCTGCCCTTGTTAATGCGTAAGGGTGACTGTTGCCCAGCAGATGTTGATGCGTGTTTTGTAATAATTATACTTCATAAATAAATTTTTATGTTATAATGCAAGCGAATTGCATAATTTTATTAAAAGTAATAAAATAAATTGCGAATAAGTTAGTAATGCAACCTTTTCGCAAATCACGGGGGAAAATTTACATAATGTTGCCATATATTGAGGCAACATTTTCATTGAGAAAAGAAAACGCTATAAGCTATTACACCCTTAATTTGTAATTTTAATTAATTATAATGTTATGGTACATATAATTTTTAACAATATACATAAATAAAAAAATTTATTTGAACACCATTCAACAATATAATTTATAAAATATATTTGCATGGAAATTCACATTTGAGGATATCCACTACGAAGTGATCTGACAAATGCTAAATACTGTTTAAATAACCGTTTTAGCAATAATATTATCCAAATCAAAATTATTAAAAATAAAATTTCCTAACAAATATTACTCGAATCAAGTTCCTGGATCAAACTGTTTCGATTTTAAGGACGAAAAACTAGGATTTTTTGTGAAAAATCACTTTTTTTTGCTAAGTTTGACCTCAATGAGGTACGTGTTAACATTATCAGATTGAGCTGAAACTTTGTCAATGCCATTTTCTATCCTATTGGCATATTTAACGGGGCTTCCCCTAAAGATGGTACCAAAAACAAATTTTCCATATACCTTTTAACCACCCTAATGTACACTGTACATACATTTGTATATATATACATTAATTAGCATTTTATTTTTCAACTTTGACCTGCAATACAAAACTTCTTCTTCTTGTTTGGCGCTGTAACCGCCTAGGCGATTTTGACCGAGTCCAACAAAGCGCGGCAGTTGTTTCGCTTCTGTGTCAACTGACGCCAATTGGAAATGCCAAGTGAAGCCAAGTCCGTCTCCACCTGGTATTTCCAACGCAGAGGAGGAGGCCTCCCTCTTTTTCTGCTACCACCTGCGGCCTTCGAGTCGAATACTTTCAGGGATGGAGCGTTAGTGTCCATTCGAACGACATGACCAAGGCAGAGGAGCCGGACATGTCCATGTCGTTGTAAAGCTCTTACAGCTCATAATTCCATCGTCTGCGGTACTCGCCGTCGCCAACGCGTAAAAGCCCGTAAATCTTCCGTAGAATCTTTCTCTCGAATACTTCAAGGGCCGCCTTATAGGATGTTGTCATTGTCCATGCTTCTGCGCCATATACCAGCACGGGCCTGTTGTCCAGCTGGACTTAAAGAAGTAATTTAGCTTGTTTGGTAGAAATTGATAAAACGGTTACGGATATAAACGTAAGTATTTATAAGTGGACGCTGTCACGCCTATTTTCATAAAGTCCATACAAATCTTACTTCTTGTTAAGAGATTGTTATGAGCACCACCTTTGAGTAAAGTACCGTTTATAAATTTCTAAATATCGAAGTTTTCATATTTCTGAAATTTACCGTTATATGAAAAGTGGCGTAATTTTAGCTCGATTTTAAACATATTCAACAGCTTGCTTTTTTATGTCAAGTATATTAATCATACCGAGTTTGGTAGACACAGATAAAACGGTTACACATAGTCAAAAGTGTGTGGTGCCACGCCCATTTTCACAAAAATTTGTGAATTATTGCAAATATAAATCTTGAGTAAATTAGCTTCAGTAGTTACCGATTTATCACACATTTCGTATTTCTGTAAATTACCGTTACATGAAAAGTGGGCGTGGTTATTGTCCGATTTCAAAAATGTTTGAACTGTTTCTCTGTTGGACCAAGATTAACACTTGTGCTAAGTTTGGCAGAAATTGGTACAGCCGTTACCGAGAAATACATATATATCCATAAGTGGGCGTGGCTACGCCCATTTTTCAAAAATTTATAATATTCTTATAATTCGTTAATATAGTAGTTACTAAAATATCGCAGGTTTTGTATTTCTGCCAAATACCGCTATATAGGAGGTAGGCGTGGTTATTGTCCGATTTCAAAAATTTTCGACCATTTTCAATGCTGGACCAAGGTTAACGCTTGTGCCAAATTTGGTAGAAATTGGTAAAGCGGTTACTAAGATATACATGTGAATCCATAAGTGGCCGTGGCTACGCCCCTTTTTCAAAAATTGATAATATTCGTATAATTCGGTAATATATCATAACAAATGTCAATTTTGAGTCAATATGCTGCAGTAGATACTAAAATATTGAATTTTTTGTATTTCTATTTTGGACCAAGTGCAACCCTTGTGTCAAGTTTGGTAGAAATTGGTAAAGCGGTTACCGAGATATACCTATAAATCCATTAGTGGGCGTGGCAACGCCCCTTTTAAAAAAATTTATAATATTCTTATTACTCGACAATATATCATTGCAAATATCAATTTTGAGTCAATTAGCTTCAGTAGTTACTGAAATATCGTATTTTTTGGATCTTTCGAAAAAACCGTTATATAGGAAGTGGGCGTGGATACAGTCCGATATCGCCCATTTTCAATACCAACCTACCTTGAATAAAGGGCAACCTACATACCAAATTTCATTAAGATATCTAAATTTTTGTTCGAGTTATCGTGTAAACGGACGGACGGACATACATACATGGCTTAATCGATTTCTCTTTACATTCTGAGCATTTTGGTGTACATATATATGTCTATATCGATATCGATTCCTTTAGGCTGTTACAAACAATCGTTATGTGAACAGACTTAATATACCCTTGTGCACAAGTGCGCTCGGGTATAAAAACATACGCTATCTAGTTAAGCTTGTTTTCGCGGTTACCAACTGACAATTGCACTCGTGTGACATGCCGCAGAGCCGCTTATGGCACAGTTCCAATGCCTATACTCATAATTACCACGTTCACTTTTTGATAAGTATTTGCTTAGATGTCAGTATGTGAGTACATATATTGATAGGTGTGCAATGAGGAGGTGTGTCCACACATATTCGACGACATAAGGCTTGCGGTCTAAATTGAGTGCGTTATGCTTGATGTTAACTGTGCGCTGCCGCATATGAGCTCCAAATTAGACTAATTAAATATGTATATAGGTATGTACATATCCCAGTCGGCAAAATAAGGAAAAAAGGCCTTCTGAGAGCCCTTATTTCGGATCTTTTGAAGCGATATCTTTGCTAGATTCTTTACTTCTTTTTATTTTGTATGGAATGGCTAGCGTTTCAAGGCCTTCTGATTAAACTTCACTTAGAAGGGAACACTTTGCATGATGCAATAATGACGCATTATAAATTTAATTTGCACCAAACATGTCTGCTGTAATTTTTTAATTTTATTTGACTTGAGTTGCCTTGGAATCGACTTGGCTCGTCTATCTTCGAATGGCAGGGCCATTGGAATATCTTATAATACAGCTTCCAAACAAAAGGTCTTATTCGGCCCTATGCTGAATATCGTCATCGTCGACGATCGTCCGCGCATCAATAAAACGACTGACGACAGACGTATCGTCACTTTTACTGAGGATGACGATATTCGACATAGGGCCGATTGAAAAGGCCCTTCCTGAAAGCTTTCATTTATTTAGAAGCTCTCGTCATTTTGTCGACTGGGATATTTTGTATGTAAGTATATAATAATATAATAATAGTTTGGCGCTTACACAATATGTTAGTGTTTGGCCGAGCTTCTCCTCCAAATTGTGGCATGCGCCTTGATGTTGTCACACAAAGGGGAGGAACCTACTGTTTTGCGCCGGCTCCGAATGGCGATTGTATTTTTATGAGAAGCTTTTTTATGGCAGAAATACACTCGGAGGTTTGCCATTGCCTGCCGAGGGGCGACCGTTGTTAAGAAAAAGGTAGATACGTACATAAATATGTAGGTATTGTCTGTAAAAAATTTCTGCTCTTACTTTGTATTACTATCAATATGGAGACGGTGATAATGTAAATTTCTGCTACTCGTGAATTTCAACGTTCCTAAGTGTATTCTCATAACCTTTAGCGTATGTATGCCCCCAACGCGGTACTTTTTGTTTATTTTTTATTCACCTTACACTTTACCTGGTATCTGAGATGAAATGTCAGTGTGAAGTCAATTATGCTGATGAAGAACACAAATGCATGCATACTTATGTACAAAGATAAATATTGAACAAGCAAAAGATGATGATCGCCCTAAAGAGAACACTAGCAACCGTTCGATGGAGAAGCCAAAAATACCTTCTGGCAGGACAGTGCAATCGCATCAAACTAATGTAATGCACTGTTTCAAAGTCCCACAAACGGCGATGACACCGACAGAGTGACGGATGAGCCGTGTCATTTGATGTTAATGTTGTGACATTTATCATCGACGCGCGCCCAAGTACATGCATCCACACATACGTGTATATACATTAACAGTAGGAACCTGATTATCCTGCATGTTGCCGCTGACTTCGAAACCCGTCTACATTATTCGAAATTTAAGCATTTGACTCTTTCGCTATTTAGGCAGCCAGCAGAGCAAGTTCAGATGCTCACATTCTTGTCTGAAGCTGGTTGGTTTGCTGCAAATGAGACACACTTCAAACGACACATACGTATTAGGTACCCCTACAAACATATTTGCATTGACATAATAGTGGCGTGTGGCCTGATCGCTTGCTAACGACTACATATACAAACATACATATATATGCACATAATTACTTTCTTCCCACGGGACTTATTTTCCAGGTTTAAAATTGAGAAATCGTTATCCATGTCATAATAAAATAAAATAAAATCTAAATTTAAATTTTTTTGGTAAAATGGTAGCCTCAAGTGCGAAAAAAATTAATTATGGCTTGAAAACACTAGGAAGTGCTGAAGATTTTGCGTCTAAATTGGGAGTGATGAAAGATTTATGCTCGTGATATTTCAAGCATACATACATGCGTATGTACCTAAGTATATATACATACATATATTTATATGGATACTTGAAGTGTTTCTCGGCACGCGATCTATTATCGGTATATGTACTTTTGTGTACGATTACCCTCTGTAGGTATGTATGTATATGTATATTTATACATACCCTGCACAAAATTGTGCGACTGATCTCTAAAGAGAGTATTCCCGGATTAGTCTCAATCGGGTACAATTGGGCATCAATTAGTCACATGTAGTCTCAAACGGGTGTTATCGGATATCAATTAGTCTCGACTCATCCTTTACGGGTATAATTGAAGATCAATTAGTCCCCGACTCGCCTCTAACGCGTTCAATTAACGATTTAATGATATCTACGCATTTAGTCAATGAATGTGCAATATTGGCATTTAGGCAGAGTATACGCTTAGCAATCCCGAGAACCCTGGTTCGATTCGCAGCTGGCGCAAATTTTTATGATTGTTTTTATTTTTTAAATGCGACTAGTCTCTTTCGGTAATAAAGGGGAACAATTGGCTCTTCATATGACATGCTCAAACAAAAGGGAACAGTTCAGCCCATACAAAGGGATGCAAATTGGCATTAGTCGCATGTTCCTCTGCGACTCATCCCGGACACATCCCGGACTAGTCGCATTTTTTACAGGGTATTCCTATGTGCATGTACGTGGTGGCAATTGATTAATGAGAAAAATTTTCAATGAATTAGGAGCGAGTATTCCAAATACGTATGTTATGAATGGATGTTTTAATTCATTGATATTGTTCATGATTTAACAATGATTATTAGCGCTTACCGACTCCGGCCACATGTATTTTCTTCATCCATGGATATATAATTCGTTCACCATCAGTTGTTTCTCTCATTAAGTCGTCATCTGAATCCGAGTCCCCCAAATCGTCGTCATTTCCGTTGGAACCTAGCTCATCTGGTGATCTATCTAACATAAGGCGATCCTCTTCTAGCATGTCATCCTTGAAATATACATAAATACGACGCATTAAGTGTTAATATACGTTCAACCTGCATATGTATCCTGCAGCAATTCGGGCTCACCCTAGGTTAGCCCCCAGATAGTCTCTATTGTTACCAGTACTAGACCCTCATAATTCCCCTGCCAATGGTTTCAACTGTCATTGTTAGCATTGGCGGGTCATTGGAAAAGGACCGGTCCACTCAAGGGTGACCGTAAGATAGTCCTGGGCTAGTCCAACTTTGGAGATTTGTTTCGTTCGAGTACGGTTGCATTCTGCACTTCACAGATGCCTTTTCATATTTCGGAAACACAAAAAAAAACTTATCATTTAATATCCATGTTGCCTCTGACGGCATTTGAACCCGGACCCTCCTGAAAGCTTACAAATAGTGGCAAGCATCTCTGCGCACTGAGCTACAGCCACGCATGTAAATGTGTGTTCAAATGTTCACTTTGCATCAAGGCCAGACCAAGCGATTGGGGCATTTACAGGGTGGTGTTCTTTAAAAGTTTTGTTATTGAATTGCAAGACAACACCACCCTGCCACTGCCAAACTGTACTTTTCGTCTATCTCTAGACTGGTTTCTTCGCGACTGGTCGGAGGCTAACTTTTTCGATGCAACCAAAAGTCCAATTCTAAGCGGTCAAATTTTGACCGGTGAAGGACTGGTCCTTTTCCGAAAATTGGGCGCCTTGTTGCTGCAGGGTATGTACTATGTATGAATGTATATGTTTCCGGCCAAACCGGAACTTAGGATAAACTACACTGTTGTGAAAAGTCAAACCAGTCAGTAAAAATACCAGTTCATGAACTGGTATGAGCTAAAGCGATGGTCTACTAGCTCGACAATTTCAAACAACTTATGCGGTCAGCGACGTCTACCTTTGAAATGTCAAAGCCAAAACTAAAACGCAAATTACTTTTCCCTCAAGTGTCGGCTATGGCGTAGCGTGAAGATTACTGCTTCTGGTTCTGAGATCGCAGGTTCGGGGTGGTTTAACGTTTCAATTTAAATCAATGTAAGTTAATTTGAATTATTTAATTTTAAATAAAATACCAAATACGTGAATTTGATTTCATTTGGAAAAAAACTTTAAATACTTTAATATCATCAAAGTTGAATTAAAAATTAAATTAAAAAATATTCTTTTCTTAACCAGAAAATTTGAAAACTAATAAAAAACATGAATTAAAAAAATAAAAATAAAAAAATGTCTACGGCACCAGGACTTGAACCTCCGATCTCTGGAATCGAGCACTAGTGCTTCGTTCACTCGGCCAATGCGACTGTGTGAGCCGCGCGATAAAAATTTCATTCTTATTCCTTTCATGTACTTAAGCATAACCGGGCAATCGACGGGAAGAGGAACTGGTTGAGTTGAAAAAGCAAACTGCAGGGTAGTTTTGCCTAGGCTAAACTAGTTTTACCTACATGCTACACGTCAGTCCAACGCGGAAACAAGTTGCACGCAACAATACTGTGGACTGCGTAGCTAGACTTGGGCGCGGAAAGGCGACCTGCGCAAAAATACTGTGGTCGCATTGCCTAGTTTAGCATAGGCAAAACTAGTTTGCCCTAAGATCGGGTTTGGCCGGTAACATATATACTCCTTGTAACTTACATTTTCCGAGCCAGTATCATCACATCGCAGTCTCATCCCCAGCTCTTGTAGCTGTTGGCCGGCGGGTGCAGCTTCCTCAATCCGTTTTTCCAGCTTAAGACCTTTAAAGAGAAAATTTCAGTTAAATATTTTAAGTATGTAAATACATATCGATACAAATGCATATGTATATGAATAATAGGAGTTCCCTATTAAATACAAATTCTGCTCATCAATTTCTATCATGTAAATCAATATCTAAATATATAAAAAAGAGTGACGTTAGTTACTACGCTTATAACTCATGAACGCCTATACCGATTGCGATGATTCGCACCAATTCGGACTAGTCTTCGGCCAAGCAAGAAGAACACCCAAGAAAATTCCCGAAAAATTTTCGAAAAAAAATTATAAAGAAATTTAGTTTTCCCATACATTTTGTATGGAGCGATTTTACGACGCCTTCTTGATGATCGATAACGTCAATACTGTACTGGAATCACGCACACCAACGTGTTTGCCTCGGAGAGGAGAAGGTTCTTAGCTATATTTTAAATAAGGTTGCCACCTATTTTAAGAGTCAAATTTAAATAAATTATACATAAGTTATATAAAATATAAAAATATGGGTGTCGAACGGTTCGTCTCGGCAAGCAGAAGGTTACTTACAAACCGTGATTTTTGTACGACGAGAGAGGACTGTAGCTCTAATGGCCTACTCAGTCCAAAGTAGCACTTGTTGGTAAGAGAGATTATGTGTTGGGTTTCAAGGCTGACGAAGTCTAAGTGTTCGGTTGTTTGCTCAGCATGCGTTTGTGTTGTAAATATGACAGGGACCGAAAAAAATCGTTAAATAACATGATTTTTGTTTTTCGGTCAAAAAATAATCGTTATTGTTCGATTTTTTTTCGATCAAAAAACAATCGTTATTTTTTATTGTTATTTTTTTCGATCATTTTTAACCGTTATAAAGGAGACTGCCTTTTTATGACCGATTTAAATCTTTTATGATCGAAAAAATAATAATCAAAAATAACGATTATTTTTTTATCGAAAAAATAAAAATCGTCTAACAACGGTTAAATTTCATCGAAAAAATAGAAATCAAATTTTAACTGTTAAATTATGATTTTTATTATAAAGATCATAATCGTTACGATCCCTGAAAAATGATGATTAATAAAAGGCATTAAATACGGCTGATTATATTTCTTTATGCGTTTGGTCTGTTTATTTTAATTTTTGTTTACATTTTAACTGTCAAATTTATCCAGGGACCGAAAATAACGTTTTCTTTTTTCAAATTTTCAATGAAAAAAATTAAACGCTTCCAAATATCGCAGAAGAGTTTCCAATGTTTACGTACATATGTATGTACATGAGTCATTTTTGATTTTTTGTTTAGCTGATCGAAAAACTCAAAACGCTTAACCGCTTTTCTAATATGTGCATAGATGTAAAATTTTTTGCTATAAACTCGTCAGCATATGAACTCAAAAATAACAACAAATTTATATGGATGTACATTAGAGCGTCTCGCCTTACAAGCGAAATACAAAATGTACATGCTATATGGAGCACAACACTGGCGAACGGCAAATTTTTCGTCAATGACGTAAATGAGAACGCGCACAACCAAAGTAAACGACGACCTCTCCCGCATTCCCACGACAGCCGGTTCTACGTACCGGAGCGACTCGGGTTTTACCCGACAAAGAGCTTTTGTTTCGGCGATCTAACCCCATTTAGGTCGGCGAAGTATTTCATTATTTGTTCGTCCTCATGGCTGCATCTGATACAAATACTTCTGCTCAGGGCTGGCATTGAGTCGAACCCTGGGCCAGAGACTTATATCTGCTGCGTACGCCAGAGACAACTCCATCATAACTCCACCTCGGTTAAGTGTGACACTTGCAACGGGTGGAGTCACCTTAGAGTCTGCTCAAGTCTTCGGACGCATAGGCAGTGGACCACCTCATTTGTGGCCCCTGCTGCTCAAATAGAGCAGCCTTCACGGCGAATCCCAGTCCACCTCAGCAGCTCTACACAAACACTAATACCACAGCACCGCAACACAACACAATAGACCTCACACAGGACCAAACAACAGACACTACCGTTCCACCACCACCACCTCTACCTACACACCACCGCCTTGGTTGGTGTCACTTTAGGGCAGTTCAGGTCTGCGGACCACGCGAGATTGGATGAGGGATTTCGAGGGCCCGTGTTGGGCTGCACGGTCACAAGTAACTGTGACGCCACCAACTACCACCACAGGGCGGCAATCTCCACAGCAGCGCGCACAGCCAATGGCGGTCAGGCAACACACCTCACTAACACCCCACAAAACAACGCGTCTCCACATGAAGCTCCTTCAAATTAACTGTAACGGACTACAGGGCAAGATGGAGGAGATATCCGTCTTCACGGGGAGGCATGGTATATTAATAGCTGCGGTCCAAGAGACGAAGCTGCACAGAAATTCAACAATGTTGAATTGATCCGGATACAATGTGCATCGTCGAGATCGCGAGCGGGATAATGGTGGTGGCTTAGCGTTCATCACGCACCACACCGTGCAGTATCGTCTTATCGAGGCAGGCAGCGCTGTTCTGATAAACAGCATATCATGGCGACCTATGCTGACCTTAGCATCAGAACATCTGCCCATTGTAATCTCGATCAATAAACCTGCCGACTTTGCTTCCGC
>JAPVRG010072474.1:6862-19542 GCA_029783565.1 Rhagoletis cerasi
CAAATAAGGCATGACACACTCGGGAGCTTCTCCATCCAAAATCTTACGGAGATCTCCAAATGTACCATTACAAGCCTTAACAGATTCATCGAAAAATCCAAATGGTTTGACGAAACCGAATCATGAGAGCAGGAAAACATCAGAGATCCCAGAGTAAGCGTATCAAAATGGTGCTATAAGCATTAATTGGGTCCTGGGTATCATTTTAAAATTACATGTATCGACTTATAAAATAATGAGTGAGAAGTATAATACTCTAAAAATTTAGCATGTCACATATGTACATACATATTTACGTGATTACTTACTCCTTTTTTAAATTATTTGAATATTTTTGTTCGAGGTTGCTATGCGATATCTGCAGGCTTTTGAGCTGAGCTCTTTCTGCCTTCCTCTACTGCATTTGTCGGTGGTTTTTGTTTTGTCCTTCATTGTGGTGATGCTTTGTTCAGCATTTTGTGAGCCACCACTTGTACATTTCCGTTACCGGCCAATTATGTCTACTTCCGCTACGAGAAAATGCTTTAGAACTGACAATCGCTGTGGAATTGCCAAGGCTTTGAAGAAAAAGAGGAGTGTGAATGAAAACTTTAAAATTTGAAACTGTATGCGTAATCTAAGAAGGCTAGAAACATTTTAGAATAGAAACGTGTCTTTTTTTCATAGGCATGGAAGATTGTACTACATATATACAAACCAACAACTTTACTTCCGTATGTATCGATACGCACTTGATCATTGCATATTTGGTAAGACTAACTATTTCTGATAGATTTTAGGTCGCTGAATCCGAATCTGATTCAGAATTGCTCTATCGTATCAGGTTTTTCAAATAAACTAAAATGCTCTTTTGAAATTTTTTCTGCCTAAAAAAGTATACGGAGCATTGCAAAGTACTCATATGTCTGGCTCTTTCTGATGCCGTTTAATTTGTTCAAATATCTTTCTTCACCGAGGAATTCGAGTTAAGGCAATTTTACTATTGTAATTTTGCTTATTATCTTGAAAAATGAATCTATAGAGGTTTGAAAATTACGAATCAAATTTCCCGATGAAAGAAAAAGATGTTCGAGCAATAATTGTGCATTGAAAGTTCAAACAACAAATATATTTGCTTCATTGTGGTTTTAATAGGGCCGCTCCCGGCGGTTAGCTATTGATTTTAAGTATGTTAACTGTGGAACGAGAGTTATGTAACTCAGCCCAGGACACGAAAATTGAAAGTCTCTCAACGAATCTTTATGAAATGAAAATTTATTCCTGTGCTAATCCTATTTATATATTTTATACTAATTTCTACTGAAAGTAAAGCTTAAAAGCGAAATTTATTCAACCTTCAATTTTTGCATTCGGCTTGCTAATTGTCAACTTTGTCCTTAAACATCTTTGCACTTGCAAATGTCTATAATTACCGCAATGGCCACAAAACAACAACAAAAAGCACAAACGATTTTAACTTGTACATATTCTCATTGTAATTTTAGACCAAGCGACTAAGCTGTCCTCTACTCCACCATTACTGGCATACCTATTATCCTTAAATCTTCCTCTTGTGTATGTGTAAAGGAGGCATGTAGTCGTTCCTGCTATTTCGGGTCTGTATTCGTAAACGTTGGCAACTCATAAGACAGTGCCAGATTCGTGTGGACCAAATGGCGACGTTCGTTTTCGCACAGTGGTAAGAGGTGCTTGGAAACAGAAAAATAAATATTTTCGGTTCAATGTGGAGAGAAATGACTTCAGGACATAAGCTTTTATTTAGAAATGAGAGTTGAAAACAATACCTTCTATGCGGTATTCATGAAATTTATCAAGAAGCTCAAAGAATATTATTTCGAAAAGAGCAACCCATAAAGCGAAAATAGGTAAGGAAGCCCAAACGCTGAAAGCGCTGAAACTGGCAATTCGCATGATTAGAAGAAGAGAATAGATTTAAGGAGCTCTATAAAATGATATTTGCATACAAATTTTCGATTTATAAAGCAGTTAAAGTCTTCTTTATTTTTTATGAATTTGGGTTTAAGCTTATAAATATTTTCTGAGAGGTCATATTTAGAGATGGCAAAAGGGTAAATACCCGGTAAAATGGGTAAAAATGGGTAAATACCCGGGTATTTACCAAAAGGGTGGGTATAAACTATGTCGAAGAACAAATGGTGCAAATGGAGCACCAGATATAATTATAGCCTTGGACAGTTGCTCATAAGGGTTCTCTTTATACTCATCAGTCATTATTTGACAAGAGTTTGATGCTTGGAGAGAATTCGATGAGCTTAAGACATCACTAGACTGAATCGAATTTTCCGTTGAAATTGTTGCAAGTTCATCTGGACTCGTTCTACCAATTTCCCATTTCACCATATTTGGACAGCAATTCGTTAAATGTTTTGCCATTTTATGAACATTTAGCCATTTATAAACCGTGTCACAATATTTGCAAGTAACTGATTTTGTATCTCTTGCACTAGATGTAAAATGCTTCCATATTTTTTCATTTTTAGATCTTCCCATGACTGAGCCTAAAAACAGTTAAAGTTCTCCACAATTTTCATACAGCTTTACCCGTTTTTTGATATTTAAAAGCACACGTGCTGTTTAAACCATTTTAAAAAAAATTAGTAATCTTAAACGACGTGTCAACTGATATTCTTAGCAAATAATATAGAAAATATAAAATTTTACACTAAAAAGTTATAGTACAAGCAATGAGAAGTGAGCTTATCTGCAAAAACTGCGCAAAAATGGAAGAAAACAGTGTTAAAAACATGTTTTTATATTTACCCTCGACTTGGGTATTTATTTGGGTAAATACCCTGTTTTTACCCACGAAGGGTATTTCCCGGTATTTACCCGGTAGAAATCCATCTCTAGTCATATTCGATACAAAACTGAGATTCTTTTCCGTTGCAAAAAGTTTATTGCTATTAAAAAAATTATGTAGGTAATTAACTATTCTTATTTGCAAGCAATCAAAATATGCTGAAACAGAATGCTTCACTGTACTCGAACTTTGTTCAGCATTTGACGATATTCCTTCAGTTTTTCACCACAGAGCCATTGCTCGCAAAACAGCTCGATATTCGACCAGCCAACAAAGCTGCTTTGCTGCCAAAGCTGATGCCACCGGAAGAAGCTGGGTACGTGCGCGCGGAGGAAGTGCAAAGCTCAGAAAATCGATATGCCTCAGACGTAAACCGCCCCAAAAGTGCCACTGACAGCCATGGTCATAAGTGTCTATGTGCCTCGTGGTGGCTGTTGGCTGCTGGCAGGTTGAGCGTTAAGCGTTTGTGTGTGGAGGAGAGCGGCCGTATGCTGTGATGCACATGTGCGATAGAGACAAACAGTAACTGACACTTTCACACTGTTGTATACGAGCATTCCTGTCATCGCCACATTCCATTTTGCATGGCGTTCGTGCTGAAGCACTTACATACGTTGCCTTGCCCGTCGACCTTTCCTTTTGCCAGCGTTTCTTTTTTTTATTGCAGCAACTCTTTTGTTGTCCCGCATTGTCATTTGTTTCTCGCGCACTTTGCCACTTCATTTTCGGGGAGTTTCTTTGTGTTTTACCTTGGACGTCGCCAGTCTCCGGGTCACTTGGGTTGCGTCGTCGCCAACGACAATGTTGCTGTGTTGCTTGCCCGCTCAACAACTCAATATGCTCAGCGCAATTGCCCTTAGCTGGTGCTGATTCAAGTTTTGTAAATTGGTTGCAGCTCTCTCTTCTGCCAGACGTTTTCTTCGGAGAGCGGCTAACGCTGTCCGCTCTGTGGCGCATATCTGCGGTTTTCGCGCATTTTTCTTTGTTTTCCGTTCTACTTGGTCCTTTGAAAATGAAGGGTTGCTGGCGAGTTGCCTTTGATCGTCGTGAAACTTCGTGTTGCGAACTTCGTGTAGCGGAAGCATCTTCCTGTAGCTATTTTTCGCATTTTAACATTTTGTTTGCAATTACGAGTGCCCATGTGCTTTTGTTTTTCAATACCATATTATGTACATATGTATGTGTACTGTTTTCAACTTTTTCTCAATTTTTAGTTATCTTTTTGTTATATTCATATTTAAATACATATATATATACATACTATTAACGTTGTATGTACCTCTTTACATAATTGCAATATTATACAGACATATGTATGTATGTTGTTTATGTCGCTTCGAATTTTCTTTATGTGTGAGTAGAAGTATTTTTATTTCTATCTATTTTTGCTGCTTCTACTACTTATTATCAATATTCAGCGGATTTCCTGGCCTTACGGGTATCTACACACTCAAACCCACTCAAGGAGTGTACATACTACGTTGTGGACGTCGTTGCGTATTCTTATTTTGTTCCTGATTTTCTTGTAGGTTTTGTTTATGTACATCGACATGAAATATATAATGCATGTATCTACTAAATATATGTATGTATAATGTATGTATGTATGTACATATATATGTATTAAATGGACGTGGCGTCGTGCAATTTGTATTTTACTTGCTGGTCGCATAAAGTCGGCGCATAGGGCGTATGAGCTACTTTCTGCTGCAGCTACTTCCCAGTGTTACCAGGTCGTTGAAGTGAGAAATCGTCAAATTGGTTCTCAAAAATCGTCTTTTTTATTGAAAAATCGTCAACACACAAAATATCTAAATACACAGGGGGGTTTCTGTTTTTTTATATTTTAGCCGCTGATTATAATGCGAAAGCAATAAAAATATAGTTAAATTTTTTACGAGGTATTGAAATTCACATTACTTATAATAACAAGTACATAAATTAAAAAAACGAAACCGACTTCAAAGCTGATTGAAGAATAAAATAAAATGCACTACAAAATTTAGGAGTACTACTCGTAACGAATTTCTTTATGATCAAATAATCGGAAATAAACAAAAAAAGATTGGAACCACCCTTTAAGTACCACCTTTCCGATAAAAAAAAAAAAGAATTTTCGAAAACGGTAACATAAATACATACAAAAATGTTCCGACGAATTGGTAACATGCTCCTTTTAATTGCTTTGAGAAAAATAACATTAATATTAATGTGCTAAGCTGATAAAAAATTTCCTGCTAAAATATTTCTTTATAAGTAATTTTCATATTGAACTTTTTACATTAGAAGATTTTCCAATTTTTACCCATACGGTACGGTACCCGGGTACGCAGTATAATATTTATTTTTACTTTTTATGAAAAGTTTTTTAGTTATTTTGTATTTGTGTGTGCTTAAGATAAACTGTTTCCAAAAAACCTTAGTATTTCAAAAAGAGTGTTATTATTTGAAAAGGGAAGCTCTTGCCAAGTGTAAAAACAGAGAATTATTAGAGGCAATTCTAAGTTGCTTGTTTACACTGGTAACAAACTTGAGGACCAGCCAAAATTCCACACATAAAAAATCGTAATTTGCTTGTCGAAATCGTCAAATAGTCATGACAGTTAAAAATCGTCCAAATATCGACGAAATCGCCAACCTGGCAACAATGCTACTTCCTTCTACTTCATGCTCACAGCGCTCTCTTTCTTCTCACTCCTTTTTTATTCATATACATATACATACATATGTATATGTTGTTTTTGCAAAAGCTGATATTTTCCGCATTTTCCTTCATTTCTCGTTTTTATCGCTTACGTGTTCTCGGTGTTATGGCTGCTGCTTCCACCTTCAACTTTAATTTCCCTCATCCCCGCCGCTACGGCGCAACGCGTGGTTGAGTCGTAATTGAAATTTGTGGCTGCATCAATATTTGCCATTTTCTTTTTATTGCTTCTGTCAGGTAATTAAAAATTTTCCAAAGTCGCATGAAAAATTTATAGAGCTGCAGTTTTATAATTTAATTGGTTTACTTAAAATGTAATTTTAGCGGAATGGATAGAAATAAATAAAAATGCCTGCAGCTAAGATTTTTCTCTTTAATTTAGCTTTATAAAGTCAAACATAATGAAATGCGTGCAATAAATATTGCATTTTGTAACTTTTCAAATATCGTTATTGATAAAGAAGTGTCCTATCTAACATTAAATAATTGGACTAAGTTTTAGGTTCTTTAGATGCAAGTTTCTATTTATTTTTATTTTATTTACAATTGTAACTAATTTAATGCAGTAGTTATTAATGATTTTCAAATTGTTTCAGATTTTTAGTGGGTAAATACGGACTTTCGTACACTGATAAAAAAAAAATAAACCATATCCACTTTGTTTCAAACTAAAATGCATATGATTTGGCACCAAACGACCCTTTGTTTACTTCAAACAGATTAATTTTTGGGGATCTTTTCGTTTTAATACGATTTCCTTCTGCGCTTCACAGATGCTTTTTCATATTTTGGAAACACAAAAAAAAATATTTTATCATTTTATAACCACGTTGCCTCTGTTGGCATTTGAACCCAGACCCTCCTGAAAGCTAACAGATAGTGGCAAGCAACTCTGCGCACTCAGCTACAGCCACAACACGTAAGTGCGCTCTGAAATGTTCGCTTTGAATCAAGGCATTGTACATATTGATAGTTACAGTTAAACTGAAACTGCCATTTTTAATCGTCTTGTTTTATGTGACTTAGATACATACATATATTGAACCTTTTCAAAATAAAAGTCAAAGGACCTATTGTGGTGAGAGTTAAGAGGTTCAAATTACCACAATTTTTATTTGTATGCTGATGGATATATTCGGCGATTGCGAGTCCTACCAACTCTATAAATCTTCAATCTGATTTAGATCACGTTGTTCCTTATACCAACTGTCTATCATATAGATGGTTCTCGGTTATCCAATCGAAATGAAATTACCGGTCTGGGTCTGGTATTTGACTGTATACAGATTTCCCTTTCAAAGTCACTAAAATCTGCATCTCTGCAAAGTCATATACCATGCTTGCTTTTAATCAACGTTTCATCTCAGACTCTAAATTTGTTATAAACCTCCCTTGTGCGCTCTCAGCTAGAATATGCTGCTTTTATTTGGATACCCTTTTACGGATGTCATATTAATAAGCTTGAACGAGCCCAAAAAATGTTTGCCCGCTATGCTTTATGTTCTTTGCATTTTATTGATCCAATTTCTTCTTGCAATAGAGGTCGATGTTTGCTCATTATCCTAAAATGTTTAGATACTTGAAATAATTATTTTCATCATTTCTCAAAGAAGCTTATGGAATCATTATATTTTTTGGTTGGGCACGGTTAGAACTAAATAGACTTCTAATCCGCCGATTTTTAGAACTTTGAGAGAATTTATTTCGTTTAAAACCCTAGATACGGCTCTTGCTTTCTCTTCCACAAAAAACTATTTTAAAATGTTACTAAATGAATTGTTTAATTAGTTTGCAAGTATTTTCTATTGATTTTTCTTTGAAATCTGAAAAAATGTTGCATTTCCTGGATTAAAATAAATAAATAATTTGGTACAGGCCTACGAAAACATTTATTACTAAATTTTAATATAAATCTCTGAGAGTAAAATGGTGAGGGTTTATTTCATTAAGGCCTTAGATTGGCTGCGATTAAGTCTGTGCTGTATTTTTAGCTTACATTTTTGATATTCACCCAAATGCTTCATTCATCCGTTGTAATTTTTTTTATTAAATACCTTTATTTTCAAATACATCAAAAACCCTGTGGCTATGACATAGGACTGGGTAGCTCTGTGAATTTCCGCGAGTTGACCCAATGAGCCAAGCTCATTTTAATGAATCAGCTCATTAAGGTAGGAAGCATCCGAACTGCTTTCACGGGTCGAAAAGGGTCATCACCCAGCTTAAGTCATGGTTTGGTAAGGGTGTTTCTTACGATGGGGTCACTGACTTGGATTTCTGCGAACAAGGGGTCAAAACATCGGCCAAAGTTTACGAATAAAACGTTTCGAAAGCTGTTTTACAGCCACTTAACCATTCTGTGTCCCAAAATCAGTCGTGGACTTTCCAGCAGGATTCTGCGCCGGCCCATAAAGCTAAAACGACCCAATCCTGGCTCCAAAACAATTTTCGAGCATTCATTTCCTCTGTAGAATGGCCCTCTGGGCAGTCCTGATTTGAACCAGCTGGTTTACAAATTGTGGACAGTTTTAGAGGACATGGTTTGCCATAAAATATACCTCTGATTTGATGCTCTTAAGACAGCTTTGATTCGTGATGTGGAAAATTTTCCAATGAAAGAAGGTGCGTGCGGCTATTGATGATTTGCCAGTCAGACTTAAGGCGTGCGTGTGAAGGTCAACGGTGGACATTTCGAATGGATACAATATATATCAATAAATTTGGTCCAAAAACCTTCATTATTTTTAATCTTTTATCATAAAATGTGTGTAACAGTATTTATGAACCTGCTAATTATAATAAAATTGAATTAAAATTGTTCGCTTCCATTTCGGTGAACCGCGCAAATCAACTTTTAAACATATGTATGTCGAATAGAAATAGCATTGTGTGCGCTAAAAAGACACAGGTATAAATACTTGAAAAAATTTTTATTGAAGCAAGTCGGTTTTTTGTTAATGGGGTTCTTGCCTAGGTATTAACAAGGTAATAGACGTATTAAAAAACGATTATTGTTTTTTGTTGGTAAATTTATTTGAAATAAAGATTCTTTTTTTATGGAAAATTTATTCAAAATTGTTTAACTTCGGCACTTTCAACTACATTTTCGCACACTTCTTGGGCTAAATTTGGACCAATTTAAAATTTTAAAATTCCATCCCTGTTTGTAATTATACCACAACGATGTTGACCTCTTCTGTTTGCATTTACTCCCAATCGAACACAAAGAAGTAACGTAAAACGATTAAAAATTTTAATTTTAACAAATAATTTCAACCAACACAAAAAACGACACTGTTTACTTAATTCTTACGCATACCAGGATATTGTAGAAATAAATCATACATCATTTTGTACCATAAAGACTTTGCCCCTTAACTTAAATACGCACCTTTTTAGGCTTCTTTTTATGAAGGTTTCTATAAAAGTTTTCTTAAATATTTCTCCGCTTTTGAAGTTTTGCGTTTCCATTTTGGTTTTAGTTATTATTCTTTGATAAGTTTTAATTAAAAGTGACAAAGTTTCATATTGGCAAAGGAATAGTGAAAAAATAAGAAAAACTATAAAGGAAAAATTAAAAAGAAATCAGTCAGTGAGACAAGAGCAGAAACATAAGTTAGAGTGATGGTTGTAGTTTTAGGGTCAATCCATGTAAAAGAGGAAAACGACATAGTTTTTAAAATACCTTAATATCATGGCGGCCGCTGCGGCTGAGTGGTTAGAGGCGCGTCCTATCACTTCGTAGGACCTGGGTTCGATCCCTGGTCCAGGCAACATCTAAATTAGAAAAAGAGTGCAATCCAAAACGGTAATATACAAACCATCAGTCTCTTTTATTTCGGAGCTGCACTAGAAAATTTAGTCCAGCTTGCGCAACCTAGTTGAAAAGTACCATCTAAACGTGGTTGCGCACATTTGGCATTATTGCCGTCCGCGCCAAGGAACTGCCAAAAATCCTCATGCCCATACAATTTGTATGAAGCATCCCACAATAACGCGGCGCTAACGCTGAGCAAGTGAATTTTTCTTTTTTGACAGGGCGTTACGTTTTGAAGTTGGGTGAGGAAGACAGACCGAAAGAAAGAGAACAAAAAGTGAAAGAGGAAACGAGAACACAAACGAGAGGAAATGAGAAAACGTCAAAACTAATGCCGCGTTTATTTGGATATAGCGCGCGCTGGCACTCGTTGGCGTTAGAAAACGCAACGCTACCGCTCCAATTTAGGTACGACAGTTACAATCTACTGCGGTTTAGAAATAAGAGAGACTGATGCTTTGTATTTTGACGTTTTGGAATGCACCAAATATTTCTATGAAGATCATATCAGCCTAATTTTTAATGAAAACAAAGCGTATTTGTTTTACAACACAAAACAATCTGTCTTGAAAATTAAGTATTTTGGCTAAAATTCGTCTTTGAGTGCACAAAGATACAATGAGGGATTTTCAGTGTACAGTCGCATTCATTCAAATAAATTGGAAATTGTTTGGTATTTTTTTGAAAATAATTTTATACAATAGTTATTTGTCTATGGTAAAATATATCTCTCACTGTTGTATAAGTTCTGGCAACATAGTTATAATTCACAATTGGCCACAGTCTTGAGTCAAATGTCCCACCAGTCACAATGGAATGGCTCTTTACAAACATACATACATATATAGCCCTAATGTCCATGGTAGGCAAAGACTAATGCCCCATTACAAAGTCGAGGTAAAGAAATATAAGAAAAAGCACCGTGCGCTAAGAAAAGAACTGGTTGAAGATGTAGCTGCTCGTTATCAGTCAGTAGAGCAGTAAGAAAAAAACGTGGCGACTGCAGCGGGAAAAAATTCATCAATCGACGTCGCAGCAAGTTCAATGCAGCAGCCATGGCCGGAATAGTGTGAAAAAAAACGACAAAAAATATGTCATCAGCAAAATAATCATTTTAATGACATGCTGCTGCTGCATCAACACTGAGCAGTCGCACAACAAATGTGCCTCAGCTATACCGGCGACAAAAATCAGAAAAGAATTAAAAAACTTTAATAAATGCGCACATAAATAAACCTGCTGTTTTAGTTGGAAAAACATTTAGCATTTTTTACTATTTTTTTCTATTGCATACGTACAATTTTTAAATAAATAATTTATTTTTTTATGCACTAAGTAAAAAACGCCACAGATTGCTCATTGCAATTTAGTAATTGCAATCAATCATCTTTGTTGTCTGCATGATTGCAAGTAAACGTACGGCCAGCGAAATAGCCGAGATAAACAGTTTTTCAGTGGAAAAGGGATGAGGAAGGAAGCCCGGCATGAAGGCACAGTGGCGTGTGTACAGTTGCCAGGCTATAATGCTTGACTGAATCGCTGGCGGAGGGAATTGATTGAATGATTGATGATTAATGCATTTTGCTTGCAAATTCGACGAACCAAACAACCAACCAATCAACAACGGAGCCAACCAACCAACCAACCAACCAACCAACCAACCAACCAACCAACCAACCAACCAACCAACCAACCAGCCAAGCGACCAAGCGACGGGCCAACTAAACTACATTGTAAGCACTAAACCAAGTTCAAGCGACACTGGCGGCCAAGGCAAGGATGGTGGTGCAAGTGCTCGCCAAGGCAAAGATGAAAATGTCCAGTCAGCAAAAGCGCAGAAATGGCGCTTAAGATATGCAGCAGCGTTGTTTCTGAACTGCAACCAGTGCTCGCACTATTTCTATGCCAACCAAGAAGCTGCCTGTTGATACTAGTTTTGTTCTTGTTTTTGTTTTTGTTTTGTGCTAGGGTTCTTGCTGCGGTTGTTGTTGCTCTTGCCTCTGGGCAGAATTTGCCTGCTTAAATATGCATTTTCAATTAAGCGCAATTTCGATGCAGCGCACATTCGCCACCTTCGCAGCAATAGCATTCAACGCGACTTCACGTTGTTGTTGCTACCAAGTGGATGCAAAAAGAAAGGAAAGGAGAGAGCGGGTTTGTTGCTTTTGCCATTACGTTGCGTCTTCAGAATTTCGTGTTTACCAAAGTTGCAAACAAGCGAGCAAGCAGCTTTTTTGATTGTTTTACAATTGTTTTCGTTGCTGCCATTATTGCCTGGAACGCATTCCTATTAAAACAGCAATACTCTAGCAAAACGTAAGAAATATTTATAAGTGTGAATATGTTTGCGCAGGAGTTTTAATATCTTGCTCACATAAGGATAACAAGTCGAGGCCGAATATGATTTCTTTATACAAATCGCATTAAGTGATTGAAGAAAGATAGTAATCCTTAATTAAAAACGAAAATGGGTATATACAGAGTCTTATGACCACCTTTCAGTGATTACCATTTTGAAACCTCAATTAAAACCTTTTCTTTACATCGAGACCATTCTATCAACGCTGCTATAATGGATGGAGCTGTTAAGACAGCTTTATGTTTTTTAATTTTTTGAAAATGGTAAATTTCTCTGAGTGAATTAGGGTATCTTATGGGTTTGCAGTTACAGTTGCACGGCCATACCCAATCCCGACTCTTGGTCCTTATTCGCGCACTCTGGGTTACGACAGAAAGAGAGGGAGCTTTATTTGGAAGGGAACAAGCGGATCGCTATTTAAACGTGTATCCGTATTCATCCCAGCGCTGGGCTTGAAGCCCGCCACGTGTAAAAACACTATCTAATGAAAATACTAAACAGGCTTCGGATACTAATGTATAGGAGCTCAAGTCCCTCTACTCAACCGAATGGAAAAATTATTTTTCATTAAATTAATTATATACATATGCTTTAATGTAAAGATAAACTCACGTGTGCTTATCACTTAATGGATTCAACAAAGGATATTAATGAGTTTTCAAACCATGGCAGGAGCGATGGCTTAAAGTAAAAAAAATACCAGCCCTTGAAACATTGCATAATTTTTCCTGCGAAAATGGACACAATCTTCTTGCCAGACGTATGGCAATATCAAAGCAACGCAGAATTTAATTTACAATAGCTTAATCAAATTGCGTTTTCCAATTACTTATTTTCTTATATAGAAAATAAGAAAATATGTATATGCATAACTATACATTTTCGTTTTTGTGTACACTATATGCGTCTATTTTACATTTTTATACCCGAGAGCACTTGTTCACAAGGGAATATTAACTTTAACAGCCAAAGAAATCGA
>JAPVRG010072732.1:0-12724 GCA_029783565.1 Rhagoletis cerasi
CTAAGCCAATGTAGGCGGAGTTTTTCCGCATGTTCCATCGCCTTAAAAAATTAAGAGCCGGAAGTAGTTCTACTCAATTTCCGGAACTGCTGTTTTTACCACTAATGCCAAATTTCCACTAGGCATTTAAATGACAAACATGTTATTCCAGCATTCCACTGGGCTGTTTATTGACATAGGTAGGCATTAAAAATTTGTGTTGGAAATTCTACATAATGATATGGATATATAATACCGAATTTTGTCATTAAAAACTTTGTCATTTAAATGCCCTGTGGAAATCGCACATTACATTATTTACATTCAGTTCTTTGAACACTTAACATTTTCGATATTTTCTAAATGAACAAAAGCTCCTAGACTCTGTATGACCTGGTTAGAACTTATGTATTAATATTCACAAGGCAGCATAAAGCTTCAAGTGCTCAGCTTCGTTCAAACGATGATGTTTCGATTTTTTAAAGGATTAAATACTTAAATGTGATCCCGGAGTCTAAATTTTGAGGAAGTAGTACTTAAAAAGACATCAGCTACCTTGTGAAGCTGCAGAAATGCTTTGCTAAAGTCGCAACCGCAAGTCTGCCGCAGTCCCTTCCGCAATTAGGTTAAGGAGCACTGTGCTCTCTTTCAACCCAGTCTAAGGGGTTTCAGTATTCCTTGGAAACGACGACTGCATATTTGAAAAAAAAAAAAACCGAGTGGTGCGTATGGGTGCTAGCACCGATTGAATCCTCCTCCATTCACATCCCTCAAGCCACGAGTAGCGAAAGGTCGGAATCTGGTGTAAACGTCCAGCAAATATATTCACATATGAGCCGTAGTCAAACTGTAGGGCTTGGAGGAGGTGTTTTCTGTCAGAAACCCTTCGTCAACCTCCAGTTTAGGCTAGCAGATTTCTGCAAAAACAAAAGCAATTCGCCTGAAGGCGTATGAATTATCGAAATAGCGCTTAGAGTACGTTGATGGTACCGAAAAGGTACTTTAATGCAGGGATCGAAATTGGTCACCTCTAAATACTTCTAAATCAGGGTGATTTGGGTGTTGGAACAAAGCGAGACTGCACGGCTGGCGAATTAACAAGGCATGGTACTCTTGAGGTCGTATCTCTCATCAGGGAGTCTTTTGACCACTTACGGGTTTCCTTTAGCGGCTCGATGAGCACTGGACTCACGCGATAAAACTTAATACTGGAGCTGGCATGCCAATATGAGGCTGAGGTTTAAATAATTTGGCTAGTATTTTATCAAAACTCTGTGGGGCGGGCATCAGTTGCCTGGGAAATTTTATTATAACCACGAAGATTTTGTCATAAATATTTCTACTTTTCTACTTTATTTGCAGTTACCGCTAAAACCCCATAATACCCATAGCGACATCTTAATTTTCAACTCAAGAAATGACGAAGTGTGCACTTTTCGGCGACAAACCTAAGAAAAAGTATTATGCGCACACTTTTTTGCTCAGTGTTTCGGCGATCTTCTCTACCAAAATATGTATGTAGACAGGCAGATTTTAAAATGAAGTTTGCACCGCTACCTAGTGATCTATTGTGCCCTCTACTCTTCACAACATTTCTTCTAAGCCTAAAGTCTCAGTAAGTTCGGTGTAGACGGCATCACACTCAATGAGAATACGTATTGGTGTCTCACTAATCAAGTCGCAGGACCGACACAAATTATTTGACCATATCCCCAGTCTGTACAGTTGCCCTCTTAGTCTACAGTGTCCTGTAAGGATACTGCTAGTATTCTAAGTTTCTCTTTTGGAGGGATGACTAGATGTTGGAATCCCTTCCCAGTAAAATTTCAGCCTGTCGCAGTCTTTCTGGGCTATGCCAGTTAAGATCCCTCAATGCGTTATTCTCCTTCCTGAGCTCCTCTTTAGTATTGAGGGCTACGGTGTGGCCTCTCTTTCGATATGGTTAGCTATATCATTTCGCTCTATTTGTTTGTGGGCAAGCATCCATCCTAACGGGATGTTTTTTGCCTACCAAGGGAGTTACCCTAACTGGCAAATTGCTGTAAGGCCACATAAGAAAAAGAGTTTTTCGAAAGTATTTACGAGAGGATAAGTAGAGCCATTCGATTTCAACGACATAAAGAATAGTTAGAACGTAATGTAAATCCACTTTACGCTACCGTTATAACCTATGCCACTAAAAACTCAAAAAAGACATCATGAAACTTTGACTTTCTCGCTTTTCTTAAAATTTCAGCAGACAACTACTGGCCACCTCAGAGCTATCACCGGGCGATGTTATTCTGGAGGAGCAACCCCTACTCGTGACGCCTCATTGGGACTGTGAACAGATGCGGTGCAGCCAATGCCTGCAGGACTCCTTTCTGATGTGCAAGTAAAGACACGCTCAACCCGAATAAAATCCATAAGCTACTTACTCATCAACTCTACAACTTTCAATGCACGTATTTTCCATACACACACACTTACACACAAATACACTCATATACATTTCTACATGCGTGTACAGGAAATGTGAATTTTTTCCGCTCTGCCTCGATTGCACCACCCACAACGCCTACGACTGTGATTTCTTTTGCAATGCAGCGGCCGCTGCTGGGATATCCAAAAATCTACTCGTTGAGAACTATGCGATATTCGGCGTGCTCAAATTGCTGCTGCTTATGGAGAATCCACAAACCAGCGAACATTGCGCGCCACTTAACGCAACGCCTGGCGCCGCTGTTGTAGATAGCGATGCGTGGCAGGAGCGTGAAGCTCAAATCATCACACCAATATTGCAATCGGGTCTAGCGAACGCTTTCAAGCGGGTCAAGATCACCCACGATTTGCTACACACGCTTTGCTGGCGCATCGATGCCAACGCTTTCGACGTCACAGCAAGCGACGGCAACACGCTGAAGGGGGTTTACGTTTGTGGCGCACAGCTACCACACAACTGTGTGCCCAATACTGTGATCACCTTCGATGAAGAGTTCCGACTCAAATTGTATGCATCGGTGCGCATACGCCCCGGTGACGTCATCTACAACAGCTATACGAATCCACTAATGGGCACCAGTCAACGACAACACGAGCTGCGTCTCACGAAGGGCATCCAGTGCACGTGTGCGCGCTGCAGTGATCCACTCGAGCTGGGTACGCATATGAGCTCGCTGAAGTGTCAGAAATGTGCAGGCGGTTTTGCGGTATGTGCGACGCCCGCAGACTGTGCTAGCAGCAGCAGCAGCGCAGCGGCAGCAAGCGGAATGGGGATTGGCAGTGCAACAGTTGTGCAGCCACTATGACGGCGCATGAGGTGAAGCAACTACTGGTGGATGTGGGCGAGGCGCTGTTGGAGACCAATAGTGAGCTGCTCGCGTACGAGTGTTTGCTGGAGAAATATGGCGCGCGTTTTCATCAGAACCATTTTGTGTTGGTGGAAATCAAACAGAATATTGCGTCCATTCTGCGCGCCATACTTATGAATCCCATGTGTGTGCCGGGCAAGGATTTGTTGGAGCGCAAATTGCAGCTGTGCGAGGAACTGATGCCGTTGGTGCGTGCTGTGCTGCCGGGTGTGTCGAAATTGTATGGCATTGCGTTGTATGAGTATCTGTTGTCCTTCATGGAACTGGCTGAGTTAGTTTACGAGGACAAAGAAACGGGGAATGGAGCGCTGATCTTTCAGGTGAGCATACGATTTTTTTTTGAGTAAAGCAAAGGAGATTAAACTAAAATATTTTTTATTTTCTATTTTGTTTAGGAAAAATTAGAAAATGCGCGAGACATAGCGGCGAAAGCTAAAGAAATGTTGCGTTTCGAACCGAGCAATTCACCTGAAGGGCACTTGGTGAGTCGCATAGCCATGGAGGAGAGGCGAATCGAGGAGAATTTGAGACAGCTTAATGCCCATCGAAATGGGGCATAAAATTCTATAAGATTTTAAAATAAAATTTTAAAAGTAATAAATAAAATTGAGCACTAAGTTTTGGTTCGTGGACTATAAAACATCTGATGAAGCGATTCTTGGAGTATTCGAAAATCAGAGATTATAACCGTATCTTGATCTCCATTTTATACGTTTCAGAAATAACTACATAAATACGAATATTTTATAATAATTAACAAAAGACTTAAGGCACAAACTTCAAAATCCTACTAATATTTTTTATGGGAAAGTTTGTTAGGGAGTGTGTGCGTATGTGTGTGACTCTTTCACGCCAAAACGGCTGGACGTATTTCTATGAAATTTGGCACTCGGATAGTTCATAGACTGGATTGCCATAAAGAATGTTTCTTTAATGAGTTAATACCTGCTTAGAAATTCAAAATCATTTTAATTAACATGTTAAACGAAATATTTTAATATGTATGTTAAACGAGGGAATTAAGGAAAGCTTTATTTTGAAAATATTTTTGACAAGGCTTGCCCCCTGTTTAGAAATTCAAAATAAACTTAACGAATATTTAAAAAGCTAGTAATTTAAACGAAATATTTTAATATGGGTATCGGAAAGCTTTATTTCGAAAAGGGTTGCCATATGTTTAAAAATTCAAAACTAATTTAATTAGCAATTTAAAGTAAAGAGTTTAATATGTGTTTCAAATGTGAGATGTTTAATTATGAAAAGCTTTATTTCTAAAATATTTTTTAAAAGGATTGCCACCTTATCAAAAATTTCAAATTTAGTAAAATTTAAACCCAGCAATTATTTTAGTGCAAAATTTAAAATATCGCAAAATAATCGATGAAAAAAGATAGAAAAACTAAAGATTGAATTTCGATAAATTTTTTTTTAATTTTCATAAAAATTGCAATTTAAGGATTTTTTTTATCATACGAGTAACCATTTAAATTTAAAAGTTACTGTTGATTTTTATTTAAAAAAAATTAAAATTTAAAGTGAGTTTCCAACATTATTATTGAGCTTTGTACCACAATTTTATTTTTTAGGAAAAATGGAAAAGCAACAAAGTCTAAGCGGTAGAAGTTATAGCTGCTATCTCCTCATCAGACTTCTTTTTATACCTTTCATGAACATGAAATGGTATATTAACTTTGGTCCGAGCCTAAAAAATTGTAAGTACCAGAAGGAGCAGAGATAGACCCATCAATAAGTATGCCGATATGATCAGGTTGACGAGTTGAGTTCATTAAGCCATGTTCATCTGTCCGTCTGTCTGCCCTGTCTGTTTGAACGCAAACTAGTCCCTCAGTTTTTGAGATATCTCGATGAAATTTGGTACGAGATGTATTTTTGTATTATATTAGACATTTGTCGGAGCTGGTAGGATCGGGCCACTATAGCATATATCTCCCATACAACCGATCGTTCAGATAAGACGATTTTGGCTATTACTCACTCATTTTAGAAGATTGAAACATGAAGCTTGGTGAGATATTTGCTAATAGATCATGGAATATTTGTTCAAAAAATCACTAAGATCGCAGCTATATATATTACTAGCATACCCAGCAGACGCAAGTCAGCAAGCAAATTAAAATCAGTTTTTCAGAAGTTACTATTACTTAGTAGTAGCATGTATTTAAATTTGCGCGTGTTCATGAAAGGTATAAAGCCTTCGGCACAGCCGAAGACAGCCTCTCCTTACTTGTTCTAGACTTCAGCAGTGATTTTGTTTTTGTTTTCCTCGCTTTTATCGTCGCTTTGCCGGCCACACCACTATGGAACCATACATTCATATGTATGAACCTGTGTTGGTACGTGTGTTAAGCTAGCCTCGACGTAGAGTCTACGTGCGTAGATATGTCACCGCATAGAATTCAAGCGAAGGGTTGAAGACAAGTTCAAGTGATTTTTTTTTTGTTTTCATCGCACTTCTCGTCGCTTTAGGTGTGATAACCCTGCAGTGCGCAAGTGCCCCCATGGAGTAAAGTAACTATGTAGTTCTTAGATACTATCTAACAGAACAAGACTTGGAATAGTTGGCTTGTAATGCGACGAGGAGCGCTGGATATTTAAAAAACTCCGATTTCTGCTGGCAGACACAATGTAAAAAATTCAAGTCGGAACTACCATTCGCTTATCTCCACAAGCATCAACGTGCACACACAATGTATTTTCCTAGGGACTATCTCTGAATTATATAAATATATCTCAACTATGACACCTCCGTTTTAAGGTAGACAATTAAAGCCGTTGTTGGGAGATTGAGCGGGAACTAGTGTTGTGGAAAAAGTAACCCATCTTTTGCTATTTTTTGGCTAGAGAAATTTCTTTCAGGGAAGCCAGCCAATACGCGTTTGTGTGTTTATGTGAGATGTTACTCGTGATAAGATGGCAACTGGAACCAATGTCTGTTCTTAATATTTATGTGCTTGTGAAATCAGATTGGACTAGTTGGATTTTACTTCTATCACGTGTACGGTGCTTGCTTTCCTAAAAAGTACAGAATTGTTAAAATCCGATAAATATAACGGCATTCAGAAATAAGGAGTTTATTTCTTAAATGTTTGCACAATTAATATAGTACTTCTAAATCGCATCTGTATTACTGTATATTAAGTATGCATGTACTACCCTTCGTGTCTCTTTGGTATATGGTATGTACATAGTACATACTTTCTATTTAACACACTGCTCTCAATTTTAGTACAAAGGCATGTAGTTTTAAGCATACATACATATGTATTTTCTATGTGCCGATGAATGCACTTATTTTAGGTAGGTATGTACATATATATAAATGTTCATTATTATTTGGCAGACGAGAAACGCATCTGTAAAATTAAATTTACGTTTGCAAGTACAAACTGCAACAGACAAATTACTTGCGCCATCAAATCACTTCTATTCTATTATTTTGTGGGCATACTACTTGATGGGAACGTAACGCATTCGCGAAAACTTGACTAATACTAGAGTTAGTTGCATGTACAAAGAAAGTGGCCTAGGACAACATTGATTAAGTTAAAAAAGTGCTACACATGTGCTAAAATTAAATAATAAATTGTTTTTAAATAATTTGCAATAAATAATGCGCTGAACTACAAATTATCGAAGTAAAAACCAACCGGAGAGAAAATTTTATAGAATAAGAAAATAAAAGCAATAAAGTTTAACGTTGGGTAATACTCGTACAAAATTGCGAAATTATAATTTAACTGAAGTTAATTATTGCATTATATTCAACGGATATGGACGACTTTGAAAAGAAGTGCAAAATTGAGTGCAATGATGAATTGGGAAGGTACTTTGCCAGCAACTAACATCCAAGTTTTTTATGCGAACCCCATTAAGAGTCCCTGTTTTTCTATTTTTATTTATTAGCTAAATACATTTTCATTTTATTATTATTTTCTTAATATTTCATATTTTCGTGCAGATATGTCACAGCAGCAGTAGATATGAAAGCCGGCGAAACTTGTCTGCTAGAACAGCCAATATTGCTGCTGGCAGTCAGTGGCGATAGACGATGCTCGAATTGTCTGAAACTAACAACACAATTTTGCAGGTATTAATTTGGTTTTTAAGAAAATAAAATTAAAATATCTAATTTGGAGCAAACATTTTAAATTAAACTACATGCAAAGTCGTTATTTAATTTTTTATCTATACAAAAGTGTCAATACAAATGTGGAGGTTTGTGAGCGTGTAGCTATGTGAAATACCTGGCCGCGCTTCTACAATTCGTACTGTGCGTTTTGAGGTTATCACATAAATGGAGGCATATACAGATTCCCACCGTCTCCGCGCAGTAAACGGTTTTTACGAGAAACTTTTTTCAAGTCAGAACTGAACTCGGAAGTTTCTCACGGCTTGGTTTTATATGTTCCGCGAAACAGGAATCGAACCTGTGTTCTACCGAGTGACAGTACGCAACCATAACTCAGTTAGGAACAAAGGCACCCCTTAGCGGATTGGTTTTAAAGTTTACTAAGCCCTGTCTACATACATCAATGAGGGTAACCGACATAACTTCCATGGGCCCGTGGAAGTTTTCTCGGACTTAAATTCAACGCAGATCAGATATAACTTCCATGGAAAGAAGGCGCTTACACATTTGGTACTGTTTGGCCGAGTTTTTGCTCCGATTTGAGGTTGTCACACAAAAGGAAAAGACCTACAGTTTTTCGCTGCCTCCGGACGTTAAATAGTTTTGATGAGCAGCCTTTGCCTGCCAAGGGGAAACCGCTATTAAAAAAAACTTCGATGTTGCTGGGACCCTGCATCTACCGAGTGGTAGTGCACACCTCTAACCATTCGAAGACGGCGGTCGCCAGGAAAATCCCATGGAAGTTATGTAATGAATTGACTTTCACAAAAATTTGATCACCAGAACTTCTTGAGGCTCGCCAGAAGTCTTTGCGTTCGAACTATTACATATTTATTACATAAAGCTATTATCAATATTATAAGTTATGACTATAACCAGTGCTTTGACACTTAAATTTAAGATTTTTCAAAAAGTGAAGTTAATCAGTGAGCGGCTCATTTAACACAAAATTATCATGGAACTTATTTCTGACATATCTTCCATGCCGGCTGCTCAACGCCTACAGAAGGCCCTAAGAATGGATCATTCGAACGGTCTATGCATCTAACGGAACCTACAGTGAGACACCTGAGGAACCAAACAGGCTTCTATTGGAAACCCACTTCCCGTACTACACAAGGTCCAAGCACTAGCATGAACACTGTCAGCGCAGTGCGCGTGAACAAAAGGATATGAGGCCTAGCGGGCAGAATCGTCAACAGTGAAAGATTACGGTGGGCCATTTCGACTTTCGGTGCATACAAATCCCCTGGTCCAGCTGGTATTTACCTATGTCAAACTTGCGTATTATCCCAAAAACTAACGTACTGGGCATTCAATACGGTGATAAAACCGATTGTCACTTATGCGGCTTCTGTTTCTTTGATTGCAAGCAATTCAGCTTGAAATACACTACCGTGGCCAGGGCAATCGAAAGAAGTATGTATACACCACTTCATACCCTTTGTTCCAGCTGGAAGTTCGTCGGTATATATGGCAGGAGAATGAAAGTAAGCTACCAAGACTGTATCTTTTTTAGATCCGTTCCTCAAGGCAATCTGTGTGGTAAAACAATTTTCCAAACCCGAAGTAGGTGTCCAGTAGGCTGGAAACTTGAATTTAGTATTTTCGAGTGACCAAATCTTATGTCCCTCCATTCCAGCAGAGCGTCTTGTTTGGCTGCATTGCTTTTAGATTTAGACGGGGATTTCTAGGAAGACCGTATACAAAGTTGAGGCTACGAGATCGGAGCATCAGACTACGAAGAACTTGTTATTTTGAAGGGTAAAAAACAAATGCTCAAATCCTTTTCTCGGCATGAACACGTAAAGAACCATTTTATCTAACCAGCCAGTACAGATCTTGACCCGCGAATTGTGAATTGTCGGTCTTGTCAAGGTTTTCCTTCCAAAATATAATATCAAATATGTTTACTGTCTGTATATCCAATGGATTGCAGCCACTTGATAGCCCTAAGCCAACCCTTTGTTTCGAATTTTTGTATCCATCCCAATTTTTTTGACAAATTAATTGCGTACAGTCCGGAAGGGTTTTTTCTAATAAGGATGTTTATGTACTAGAAAAAGTTTATCCCGCAGTTCAATGATTCAATGACCTACAACGGATCGAAACCAAAATCTTTAGATTACCAGAAGATATACTAAGGCAAACTCAGTTGGCATCGGACGGATTAAGCCATAAAACAATATATAGTATAGCTTCTATTTACATACCCGTATACACATATCCACTAGATTTAAATTTTTAAACAAATTAACCTAATCTAACTTTCGAAAGCTGCTAATAAAATTCTAATTCGTATCAGCACCTGCCAAGTCTTTCTACTCTGCGACAATTGTGCATCACACAATGAATACGACTGCAGTTTGCTTGCCGGCATGAAGGAGTTACGCATAGACTTGCTCAGGGAGAATCCTAGCACGTATGGACTTCTCAAAAGTTTACTTCTACGTGAAAATCCAGAAAATATTGCATACTATGAGCAATTACTACAAATGGAATCGCATTTAGAAGAACGGCGTGACAGTGAAATTTGGAAAGATTTGCAAAAACGCGCCGTCGAACCCCTACTAAATGCAGGCTTGACAAAGTATCTGAAAAATGGCAAGTCCATAGATGAAACACTGCTGCATAGACTCCTGGCTATCGTTGATGTTAATTGTTTCGAAGTGCGAGCGCCGGATGAAGGCCAGCTACGTGGTATTTATCCGCGTGCAGCGCTCTTAGCGCACAGTTGTGTATCGAATGTTCAGTCATGCATCGATGAAAGTTATCAGCTGAAAATGTTTGTCACGCGTGATTTGAGCAAAGGAGAAATGCTGTATAATTGCTACACAAATGTGTTGTTGGTACGTTGCTGAAATTTTATGTAATATACATACCTAAGTTTGAAGTTAGTAATTTTTTCGCTTCAGGGCACGGATGAGCGGCGTCATTTGTTAAAAGTGGGCAAGTATTTCGATTGTAAATGCGCGCGCTGTGAGGATCCCACCGAGCTGGGTTCACATATGAGCAGTTTTATGTGCGCACGTTGTGCTGAGAATAAGCGTGATGGAGGTTTCATTGTGAAGCAGAAACAGCAGCGGGTGCAGGAAGCAGTGTCGCAGACCCAGACACAGGCGCAACAACAAACATCGAAAATTCCGACTAAACAGGAGTGGGTTTGGCAATGTCTGCAGTGCGAACATACACTACCGGTTGATACTGTAGAGCAGCTGGTGGAACGTGCCAAAGAGGAAACATTTCATGCCAAAGATGATATTACTCGTTATGAACTCTTGCTGGCCAAACTCATGCGCTATTTTCATCCCAATCACTACCTATTGCTGGATATTAAGCAGAATATTGCAGCGATTTTACGCTCGATACTACAAAATTTCGCTCTACAGCCGGGTCGGAAGGTTTACGAGCGTAAAGTGCGACTTTGTCAGGATATCTTTGGGGTTTTACAAATTATTTTACCTGGTATATCGCGGCTGAAAGCGATTGTACTGTATGAAATGGCCAATACATCGGCAGAGTTGCAACGCATGCGATACGAGGAAAAGGAGTTGACGAAGTCGGAACTTGTGGTAAGTTGAATAATGTTAGTGTTAAGCGATCGTGAAGTGCTTATGGCCTCAATTTCAATTGCTTTTGTGAGACTTGCTGTTTTTTCCTTTTTTAATTTTAATTATTATTATCTTTTGGTTATAAGATAATGAAAACTGAGATCAGAATGCAATATTTCATTTGTTGTTTTAGATAATTTTAATAAAAGTTGTTGTTATGGTCATGCACAAAATCCGTTTTTATTACTTAATTTTTTAAACTCATCTATTTTTTTTAAATTTTCAGGAGCATTTGAAACGAATAGAAATTATGCTGCGAGAATCAATACGAATGTTAATTTATGAACCACCCGAGACGCCGGAGGGTCAAATGACAAAGAGTATGCTGAAGGAGCTAAAGGATTTGCAGAACGACATTAAGTATTTGGAGGAAAATTAAAGATAAAAAAATTTAAACTTAAAAAGCGTTGGAGATAAATTTTGTTCATGTTTTCGAAAAAGACAAATCGATGGTCCTCTGCAATAACGACACAATTCAAAATTCAAAAACTCTTACTACTGTTAAGTGTCTCTATTCTCTAATCCTTGTCTAATCCATGTCTGATCCTTACTAAAGTAAGTAGTAAGGATTACTAAAGCATATAGCAAAGATAAGATATGGATCAGACAAGAATTATAGACACGAGACACTTAACAGTAGTAAGAGTTTTTATTTTTTGAATTTTGAATTGTGTCGTTATTGCAGAGTACCATCGAAATGTTGATCCAAAATATCTGAGGATTTCAAACTAAAAAATAATTTTACTTTAGAGCCAGAACTCATGAAATCGATACGAAAAAATTACTACTTCAATTGAGCTCTACAAATTTGATAGCACAAAATGAATAATAAAAGAACACAAACCACGAAAAAATACTCAAATAAATATTTAACAAATAACAAAAAAAAAATTAAATTAAAAAATTAAAAAATGAATAAAAGGCAATATTACAAATTACTCGCCTCATTCATAAAAAATAAAATAGTTTTAAGAGCTCTTAAACAGGGATTACACGATGTGTACATTTGTACAGGTTTGTCAGTTACAGAGTGAGGTTTTTGGAATTTTTTTTTAATGAGCTGAACTCATTCGTGTGATCTCTGCTTAAACGCCGTGCCAAAAGATTGGGCCTTTGCCCCCAAAATTTGGTGCAAATTTGTACCTAATCATGTGAACGCCCATATATTTATCTTTATCCCAATCATGACAAACATTTTGTGCAAATTTTTCAACAGAAGTTTACCATTATTGTACCAATCGTGTGACTACAAAAAAATTGTCGTCCCTATTTTTTTACTTTGTACCAATAGCCCAATATAAAAAATGTTCAAATCTGTAAAAAGTGACATTTTCATACAAATCTTCGATTTATAAAGCTGTTAAAGTCTTATTTATTTTTTATGAATTTGGGTGTAAAAAAAAACAATTTAAAAATCAAGCAAGGTTTAATAAAATTATATCCTTCCCCCCCGTTAAAAGAAACATTGTAATACTCATACAAGTAAGTGTTACAATTGTTACTTAAACTTAACCTAAAGTAATTCTCGGCAGGCAATGGCAAACCTCCGAGGGTACTTCTGCCATGAAAAAGCTTCTCACAAAAATACAATCGCCGTTCGGAGTCGGCATAAAACTGTAGGTCCCTCCCCTTTG
>JAPVRG010072945.1:0-10251 GCA_029783565.1 Rhagoletis cerasi
AAAAAATATTCAGACGAATTGATAACCTTTTTCTTTTTGGAAGTCGGTAAAAAAAATTCGAAACTCAATTCCCCTGCAAACCATGCTTTCAGATGATTCTGAATAGCAGAGAAATTTTAAAGAATTCGTACAGAAAGCGTTATCTCCTTTCCGACTTTTTTTAGAATTTTCTAAGATGAAATGTACTGAGCACATATTTCGATTCTTTTACGAAATTTCGGAAGAAAATCGCTGTGATGTGAACATGTTTTTCAAAATTTTTTAGACTTTTCTCTCGAAAAAAATGGGAACTTCCAAAAATGGATATACTTGAAGTATTTATGAAAGAATTTTCGTAAGTAAGATTAATCAAAAAATTAATAAATTAACTGCTTGCCTACCAAAAATCCTCGAAAATCACAACAAACCAACGAAAATACCAAAGCCTTATTTTAGGAAACGAAACTACCAATTTTGGTCCAATTGGACCAAACCGGCAACACTGATTGAAAGGTAGCAACGGCGAGTAGCACAGCGTCGACAAGATCAAATATACGAGCATGAAAGTGGGAACGACGCGGAGACAACGATTTGAATTTTGCGACAGCTACTGCTCTGTGTGCAACAGCAACGACGAAAGGCAAAAGCAAATACAAACAGTTGTACACCGAGCAAAGAGAATAAAAGAAAACAAGTGAGCATCGTCGGCGCAACACCTGCTTAACGTAAAAGAAGCACGACATCCATGCAACGAAAACTTAAAGCAAAGGGGTTGAACGGGAAAAAAGAGAGAAGCAGACAACGAAGTTAGAAAAACGTACGGTCGAGGAAATAAAAGGAGGAAATATTTTTGGAGGAGTTTAAGAATAATTTTTGTCAAGATGAAAGTTTAATTAAAAAGTCTCACGGTCACGGAGTTAAATAAGCTTTTACGGAGAGTTTAACAAAAAATAGCAATAAAGCGCATAGAATTGCCATGTTAATCGAAGCATTAGGAGGTGACGAAATTAATACTGAAGAAGTGAACGAAGCGGAGCCGTGGCTGTCATCATCAACGAATTAAAGGAGATGGTATGGAGCTTAGCGAAGTCGGTGAGTGACATTAGAACAGGTGCACAACCACCAGCGCCGGGTGGAAATGTGGATGTAGAGCAGATAGTAAGGGGAACTTCGCAGGCGACGACGTCATCAATTCTGACACAAGCGCACCCTAATATGGACGACATTATTGTCGTTTTACCGGAATTCGGTCCGTTGAAGAAGTCGACGTCATATCAACAGTTCGTAACAAAGATTGCGTAACTGCAACGTATATACGGATGGAGAGAAGAATTAATATTTTTCGTGGTTCAGCACAAAATGAAAGGCGTAGCAACGGATTGTTTAATCTGATGTTGGATAAGATATGAGCTGCAAAACGGAACCGCTCTGGAACAATTTGCTACAAGAGCGTACAATTTCTGGCATATGCTGTTGACATCGGCGAGTGGGTGTGGTGGTATCTCCCTTAATCTCAGTCAGGCAACGCATTCGCGCCTCGGCACCTACGTCACTGTTGACAGTTATAATCTCGAAACACTAGAGAACTTCGTTTATTTGGGAACCAAAATTAACACCGAAAACGATGTTAGCATCGAAATCCATCGCAGAAGCACCCTTGCCAACAAGTGCAACTTTGGACTGAGTAGGCCGTTTTCTGCAGCCAACTTCACTTCCTAACGCCCTGTGAAAATCGGAGTTTCCAACCGCTCTGCGTTGCAGACGTGTTATTTCGGTATGCTTCATACAAATTGAATGGGCATGAGAAATTTTTGACAACCAGACAATGCTGCCACTTTTGTTTAGGTATGGCTGTAAGAAAAAAATACTGATTTTAGTGATTTTAGTTTAATAAATAAAAACTTACGTTTTATCCACAATTTTGTCTCTATCGCAGGAAAAAGCAAACGAGAAAAAAATATGAAAAATTTATCGTTTGACGAAATGAAAAATAGCTCCAACATTAAAATCTTATGATTACGATATGTACTTTTTCGATGTTGCCAAAATAGTTTGGTTGCACGAAATGAATAATACAAAACGATGCTATCGATACGAAAATTTTAGTATTTTCTGATCGTACGAAAACAAGAATACTACCCAATAATTTTTTTTAAATAATGTTACATTTTGTAGTGTAAAAATTTTCAGCACTAAAACAAAAAGGTAAAATGCAACCAAAAAGAAAATAATAAATCAATAGATAAATTAATAAAGCAGACCGTGTATATATTTAAAAAAATTTCAACAAAACTCCCACGGTTTGTGTTGACCCAGTTTGCAGAACCATACTTCTTGCAGCTACTTAATCGTGCGGCCTAGTTATTTTGCAATATTCAAATGTTTTATTCATAACATTTGAATGTTTGTGAGTTAAGACTCCAGAATGTAATTCAAATTATTAAGTTTTACCATTCTTAAAGACATATTATATATATTATAGACAGAACTGAGCACAATGGGATGGTTTTTTCTTCTCAAAACAGTATGATAATAATGAATATGTACAAATGTTAGTATTTTCCTATATTTATGACAGACTTTCCATGAGGTATGTATATTTATTTCTGATGAAAAAATGATTTTTGTAAAAGCATGTATTTGATCTAACGGATTTCGCGGGAAACGTATTTTATAATCAGAGCAAATGCACTTAATTATGTATGGAAAGATTTTTTACTAAATTTCTATATTTGATAACGAGGTTCATATGCATGCACATTTATATAGGTACATTCACACACATATATACATAAATATGTACACATTTCTATAACTTCGACCATATACATATGTAATTATGTACATATGTATAAGTAGCACAAAGTTTCCTTAACGCCACTGAAGATTTATATAAAAGACCTGCTGCCACATTTATTCAAAAGTACAATTGAACACTTTGATGACGGTGAGCACAAAAATTCTCAAATAATTGACCGTATTAATATGTATATCTAAATCAAAAGTAAATATAGTATACCATTTGTTAATCCAATTCTCATCTTCATATATATGTACATACATACATTCATGAATTTGCAGGCACAACTTTTTTGAATTAAATAATATGGCACACTGGAATAAAAATCAATCGCTATCTATGATACATCATTACGCATGAACTTGAATAGTTGCAAACACTTGAATAACACTCACATATTCATACCAGAGAAAAAATCAAAGGATTAGGTAAATTGGTATACTATATGTACATAGACATATGTATGCATTCAGGTATATTTAAATTCACAAAAGTAAACACTTACGTTTCGCAACATATTTAAACTATATCTCTAACGTATTTATGTTACGAAAACTATTCAACTTTTTATGCGAAGCCGTTTTCAATTGGAATATCAGTTTTTGCAAGGTTAAAGTTAATGATGAAGTATTTGCAAGTACTCAATTGATTTTTCCCTTCAAGTGTTTTGCTCTATATGCGTGCTATGTAATTTTTCACTGACCAAATGGGGAAAAACGAACAAAGTTCATGATTTAGTTGTAATTTTGTTTTATTCAAGCACAATGCTGGTAACATTTAAGCCGTTTTTACGCACTTTTAAGGATATATTTTTATATTTTTCATTTTCGAAATTAACACTTCTTAAGGGAAAATGTGGATAAGTCTGTTGTAGGACAATTGCAAAACGGGAATTGAATGCTTTAACGAATGCGCATGTTTACAACTTGGCACCGTCCGGGGTTGGTTAAAGTATAACAGGACTCAGTGTAAAAGCTCAATTTGGTGGTGTAAGCTTAGGGTCACATGATAGCTTTATCGGGGTATATCAATGTATTTATTTCTGCAAGTTTACATTTTGATTTTCAAAACTGAAAGCTTTTGTAAACATTAAAATATTTAAAATGCGATACATCTTACAAATGTATGTATGTACATATGTACAGTTACTGCCAGCCGAAATGACCCACACCAAAAAAAATCTTTTCTTAATATTCACAGTCTTTCATGATAAATATGTTTTGTTGTAAAAGTTTGGTTCATGTTACAATAAAAACCATAAAAACCTAAACTCCAAACTTTGTGCAAAAACTAGGAAAATTCGATAAAATTTCCATTAATTTTCAAGAAAATGTCCGACTTTTTGATCAGATTTTTTGAAATATTTTGAGTATGCAATTTTGTTGTCTCCTGAATTCTAGTACAACAAGATGATATTTTTGACAATTTTTTTTTGTGAACGGTTTTGCGTATTTTCTTCCATACAATGTGTGATTGAATTTATTTTTGTATGGGATAAAGTGGGTCAGACCGTTCACAAAAAAAAATTTCAACGGTAATTTGTAGCAACTTCAGACTTGTATCTTATTATACTAGAATTCAGTGGGTTACAAAATTGCATACATGAGATATTTCTAAAAAATCAGATCAAAAAGTTGGGCACTTTCATGAAAATTAATGGAAATTTTATCGAATTTTTCCAGTTTTTGTACAAAAGAAATTTTTTTGGTGTGGGCCATTTTCACTGGCAGTAACTGTACATATGTACATACATACAAACATATGTACGTATGTAGGTACATATTAGGTGTGTTACGAATATTTGCATTCGCTTATGCGAATGATTCGCACCATTTTAAACATTCGCATTTGCATCAAATAATGCAAATATTTTGCGAATGCGAAGGCGTACACACGCAGAGCGCGCAGACATCACATGTTTCTTTCGGCCAATAGAAATCGATTTTTTTTTGCTGAATAGCGGCATTAACTCTTGTATGCAGACATGTGCGACATGTACGAAAAGTATTACCACATGCAGGTAAAAAAGCGTGTTCGCCATTCATGTTCGACGGTTTTCAAAATTGTTTGATTTTAGATTCCTCGAGCGAAAGCGAAGCTCTGAAGTAGAATCTGGAGACATTAAAAAATGTGAAATTAAAGCCCAATTGAAGGCCTATTTTGAAGAAAAGCGAGCCTCTATCGATGAAACCCCTCTAGATTGGTGGAAAACTAAACTAAAATATGGTAAATAAATGCTAAAAAATTAAGAAATTAAGAGCGAACTTTTACACGCCGCACACAGGAGTAGTTCAATAATAAAACTGGTCAAAAGTCAGATTTATCAACTTTGATAAAAGTCTGTTTAAACATATTGAATAACTCAGTGAGAGGGGAGACTAGTATGTTTGCATGTGTGTATTTATATCAAACAAGTAAAGATGTCTAAGTTCGAGTGAAACCGAACATTAAATACCCGGCGCACGTATGAAACATCGTTTTTTTCACGATGCTGAAACCTACCGCTACGTGGTAAACAGGGGTGGTTCTTTTCTTTTTCAAACATTAACGATAATATGCTCAGTTAGACTTAAAGAAATAATTTAGCTGTGTTTGGTAGAAATCGATAAAACGGTTACCGATATTAACTTAAGTAGTTATAAGTGGGCGGTGTCACGCCCATTTTCCTAAAGTCCGTAAAAATATTATTTCTTGTGAATAACAACTTTGAGTAAATTACCGTTTCTAAATTTCGAAATATCGAAGATTTCATATTTATCAAATTTACCGTTATATGAAAAGTGGGCGTATTTTTAGCCCGATTTCAACCAGCTTTCTTTTTTGGTGTCAGGGAAATGAATTTTACTGAGTTTGGTAGAAATTGATAAAACGGTTACCGAGATACACATATGTAGTCATAAGAGGGCAGTGCCACGCCCATTTTCACAAAAATTTGTCATAGTCGTACTATTTGCTAAGGAATTACTGCAAACATAAATTTTGAGTAAATTAGCTTCAGTAAATTCCGATTTATCACAGACTTCGTATTTCTGAAAATTACCGTTTTATGGAAAGTAGGTAAGGGTATTGTCCGATTTCAAAACTTTTCGACCACTTCCTATGCTGGACCAAGATCAACATTTGTGTCAAGTTTGGTAGAAATTGGTAAAGCGGTTACCGAGATATATGTACATATAAATCCATGTTGTTGTTGTTGTAGCGGCTACAACAACCCCGCCCAGATCGGTTGGTGTCTCAGTCGTTGTCGTCAAGCTCAACTAACGGAGACCCAGGAAGCGTGCAGCCTCTATAGGGTCTGTTCACAGGGACAAAGGCGTTAGTTGTGTGGGGTTTTCCGGGCATACGAGATGTCTCCGCATGCCGGACAAGTATTGGACACATCTGCATACAATCTGCTCAGGTATGAGTTCTAGTCTCCCGAGGCAGATGAAGCTCCGTCTCGTCTATGTCCGGCGGTTGTGTGCCTAGAACGGCATTCATAATACATATAATACATAACTTAACACTGACTCCCTGTGAATGTCGCTCAAGGTCTGTCGGTAAGTTGTCGGGTCCAGATGTTGTTTTATGAACCAAGGTGAACGTCGGTTGGTGTAGGGAGGGCAGCGAAGGTGCTTTCAGTAACTTCCGCGAAGCCTTTCCAATCAGTTTTGTTAAAGTTGACGTAGGTCCGGTGTTCCGCGGAAGCAAAGTCGGCAGGTTTATCGATCGAGATGACTATGGGCAGATGGTCTGATGCTAAGGTCAGCATAGGTCGCCATGATATGCTGTTTATCAGACCAGCGCTTACAGTTGTTATGTCTGGCGAACTGCAGCACCTGCCCATAATCCTGGTGGGTGCGTCGTCGTTCATTGTGCAGAATGTCGAATCGTCTATCTGCTCAGCCAACTGTGTTCCCCTACGACCATTTGACAGGCTTGAATGCCAAAGATCGTGGTGCGCATTAGTCACCGACTACCATACGGGTTTCACCTCTGAGGAGCGCACCTATTTCAGGATGATATCCTGCCGGGCAGCTGGTGACAGGGGGTATATAAATGTTAAATATTTCGAGCTCGACATCGCCTGACCGGATAGCAATGCCCTGACATTCTAGGGTGGTATCCCTGCGGTCGATGTCGGCTGCGATGAGACGATACTGCACGGTGTGGTGCGTGATGAACGCTTAGCCACCACCATTATCTCGCTCGTGATCTCGACGGTTCACATTGTATCCGGCGCAATTCAACAGTGTTGAATTGCTGTGCAACTTCGTCTCTTGGATCGCAGCTATCAATATACCACGACTTCCCATGAAGACGGTTATCTCTTCAATCTTGCTCTGTAACCCGTTACAGTTAAATTGAAGGAGCTTAATATGGCTCGGGAGACGTGTAGGGGTGCGGGGGGTCAGTGATGTGTGTTGCCTGACCGCCATTGGCTGTGTGCGCTGCTGTGGAGGATGCCGACCTGTGGTGGTAGTGGGTGGCGTCGCAGCAGGAGCATGCGACCGTGCAGCGCAACACTGGCCCTCAAAGTTCCTCGTCCAATCCCGCGTGGTGCGAAGATCTGAACATGCCTTAAAGTGGCACCAGCCAAGGCAAGTGTTGCACTTGACTGATGCCACGTTACAGGATATCCTGGTCTGGCACACTGTGCAGATTGTCGGAGGAACCAGGAGTTGCTGGCGGCGGCGTGTGGGTGGTGGTGGTGGTGATGGTGGTGCGGTTGTGTCTATTGTGTGGTGTTGAGGTCTGTCTATTGTGTTGCGTTGTGTGTCTGTGGTGTTTGTGTAGAGCTGCTCAGGTGGACGGGAGGTAGCCGTGGAGGCTGCTCTGTTAGAGCAGGAGGGGCCCGCAAAGGATGTGGTCCACTGCCGATGAATCCGAAGGCCTGAGCAGACTCTAAGATGACTTCACCCGTTGCAATGGGTGTATTCGTCTCTGCCAAACACTGCAGGTGTAAACCTCTGGCCCAGGGTTGGACTCGATACTAGCCCTGAGCAGGAGGATACGTAGCAGATGCAGCCCTATGGGCGAACAACCACTGAGACATTTCACCCACCTAAACGGGGTTAGATCGCCGAAACAACAACCCTTGGTCGGGTAAAACCCGAGTCCTTCCGGTACGTAGAACCGGCTGTCGTGGGAATGACATATAAATCCATAATTGGGCGTGGCTACGCCTATTTTCCAAAAATTTATAATATTCTTATTACTCGTTAATATATCATTGTATAGATCAAATTTGAGTCAATAAGCGTCAGTAGTTACTAAAACATCGCAGTTTTTGTATTTCTGAAAAGTACCGTTATATGGGAGGTGGGCGTGGTTATTGTCCGCTTTCAAAAATTTTCGACCATTTCCTATGCTGGACCAAGATTAATACTTGTGCCAAGTTTGGTTGACGTTGGTAAAGCGGTTACCGAGATATACAAATAAATCCATAAGTGGGCGTGGCTACGCCCCCTTTTCCAAAATTTATAATATTCTTATTACTCTTTAATATATCATTGTATATATCAATTTTGAGTCAATAAGCTTCAGTAGCTACTAAAATATCGCAGTTTTTGTATTTCTGAGAATTACCGTTATATGGGAGGTGGGCGTGGTTATCGTCCGATTTCGCTCAATTTCAATTCCATCCGTCCTTATCCCAATAGAAGTGCGCGTACCAAGTTTCGTTGAGATATCTCAATTTTTACTCGAGTTATCGTGCGGACGGACGGACAGACAGACATGGCTTAATCGATTTCTCTTTTCAGTCTGAGCATTTTGGTATATATGTATATGTCTATATCACTATCGATTCCTTTAGGCTGTTACAAACAACCGTTATGTGAACAAAGTTATAATACCCTTGTGCACAAGTGCGCTCGGGTATAAAAAAATATTTATTGGACCAAAAAGTAGTGGGTATGCACTGTGGCCAATGGTAATCGGCTATTACCACCCCTGCATGATTGTAAGCCATGCAGCGTCCTCAAAAAACTCCAAAAGCATTGTCCGGAGGATGCATCAGACTAGGCCGAGCAAACTTTAAAGTGCCATCAAATTATAACTTAAGAAAGTCTTATTACATGGCAGTTGAGAGGTGCATGTGCAAAAATTTCATAAATATAATGAAGGAAATTTTTGCACATGCAGCATTACATAGCATGCATTTAGGCGCTTGGTGTTAGTAATCGCGTCTGAACACATATAATTTCTCATTCTGAATATATAAGCGATCTGTCAATTGACAGCCATAAAAGGTCCCACTGCACTTCCGCACTTGTGCACGCGGGTATTTTAACTTTGTTCGCATAACGGTGGTTCGTTCGTCCATGTACACGATAACTTGCGCGAAATTTGGTATATAGGTTGTCCTATATCCAAGGTAGGTTGATATCAGGGATGCCAACTAATTTTTTCTTTCTCCATGTTGACCACCGCGAAATTCCCCGATTTTCTATCGAATCTCCGGCACTGGCAGAATTTCATATTGAAAAAACTAAAGATTTGTAATTAAAATATTTTAATTTAACAAAAAACGTATTAAATAAAAATAACAAAACAAAAAACGAAAATTCAGATCTCATAAAAAGTTTACAGTTAATACAAAGCAACTAGTATTTTATAAATACTTATTACACAGCGTGATATGGACTTTTACGAGTAATCTATTAACATTTTTCTTACCAACGAAAAATGCATGCTTAAAGAAGCTATTTTAAAAAAATATAAAATTTAGAACCAAAAATTTCAAAATTTGCTTCCTTAGTTTTATGCATTCCAGTTTCCAGTAGTTATGTACATATGTCCATGAAAAGAAATTATGGTTTTGTTGAGAATACAAAGCAACTCAGAGCTTTCTAAGAAAATTTGTTTATAGTGCTGCTAATGCGATATTCGCATTGTGACTAAAATAAAAGTTGGCAAAAAGTATTCAGCCCACTATGTTTATAATATAATATCGATATCGTTAATATTATTGTATAGTTAACTAGAAAACCCCGGCAGACGTTGTCCTGCCAATTAATGGGCTTTGCAACTGTATAAAAAATGATTTATTTGGTTTTTTTAAATCTATGTATTTGTTAAATACATAAAACAAAGAAAGTAAAGCAATATACTTAAATTTATAATATAGCACGCCTATATCTAGTAAGGCCATCTTTTATTACTGTAAGGCGCGTGGTAAACAATATATTTGGTTTTAAGATTTGGCATATATATGTATAGATTTTGTGGATTTGCTACTCTGGAGCAAGCAACATTAGGCTGACCATACGAAAAACATGGATTTTCTAAATTTAATCCGCAATCCGCAGTAGAGAACTTCGTTTATTTGGGAACCAGCATTAACACCGATAATAATGTCAGCCTTGAAATCCAACGGAGAATCACTCTTGCCAACAAGTGCTACTTTGGACTGAGTAGGCAATTCAGAAGTAAAGTCCTCTCTCGTCGAACGAAAACCACGCTCTATAAGTCACTCATCATGCCCGTGC
>JAPVRG010072955.1:0-12275 GCA_029783565.1 Rhagoletis cerasi
CTTTTTATCTTAACCACAGTCATTTGACATATATTGTAGATTACCTTTTGGAATGTGCTGCCCTCGATAAACCACCGATGGATATGTGCATACATACACATTTTTGTACCTTACCGGGTAATTTTCAAGGCATGATCGGTCTGAGGACCTACATACTGCTGTTTTCACAGTCTTTTTGGTCTTTTTCTAGGCTAATACACTTAGTGATGAGAAATTTGATTTTGTGGCACCTCAAAAGCTCCAAGCACCCAGATATCAAAGCATGCACTTCTCTCTTGGAGGAACATGCACAAGCAAGTACGATACAATGGTACACAGATAGCTCAAAGACACCAGAGGGCATCGGGGCAGGCCTCTATGATCCCCGTATAAAACTATCTGTGCCCATGGGAATGTATCTGAGCATTTTTCAGGCGGAGGTCTGCGCAATTAATCTAATTAATCTGTGTGCAGAGATTAATTTGGGAAGAAACTACCGGAATGAGAGAATACTAATCCTCAGCGATAGTCAGGCGGCACTCAGGGCACTCCTCTCCTACGAGGTCAAATCTTCTCTAGTCCTTGAGTGCATCGAGAACTTAAACACCCTTGCTGAATTCAATAGAATTCAGCTGCTTTGGGTACCAGGTCACAGGGGTGTGTAGGGAAATGAGGTAGTGGACAGATTGGCTAGAGAGGCAGCAGCCTCTACTCCCACAGGTCCCGAACCTTACCTGTAGATTAAGATAACATCTGCATAGGCTGGGAATCTGGTCAAATGACATTTGTCTTTTGTGACTCGGCCAAGGAGACGCCACTGCACCTCCTCCTTGAGTGCGATGCAGTGGCGAGACGACGGGAAAGGTGTCTGGGCTCAATGCGACCGGAGAATACACACATACACTCCCTGCATCCAAAAGCTCTGCTTGACTTTCTGGAGATCTAAGGACTGCATGAGGTGTTGTGATGAGTGAAGGGCACAATAGATCTTAGGGTCGCAGTGCACACCTGTTTTTAGCTATCTATCTATCTATGCACTTCTCTCATCTATAAAAAAACAAAAATTAATTTCAATCCTTAAATTACTCTTGAAGATTTTTGCCAGTAGAGTATACAGAACTTTTCAAAGTTGAGACGCTTTCTTTAATTCTGAACTATTTTGGGAATGTTTCAAACACCCAAAAATGGTTGAGCTTTGTCATTTCTTGTATTGTACACGTATGTTTATACATATGTGTTACATACTTAGTGAAAGCAAATCAATCTTTTCAAAAATAATACATTTGCCGATATGCTAACTTATGTATGTACATATGTACTTTTGTCCAGTTTATATGTGTGAAAGTATTCGCCGGGCGAAAGAAAGCAGAAACAACTGGTCCGCTTTGTTGAAATCAACCAAAGTTGGTAAAACTCTTAAGTGTTTACAACGCCAATCAAAAAAAAAAGGAGAACAACAAATATATTTGTACATACATATGTTTATCGTTAATCAATGATTTCACACAAGTTCATATGTTCATCTTTCTTTCTTTTTAATACATACTCGTACATATCAAATGTATAACCTTTTTTTTGGTATTTGTTCCTCTTTCATGGCTTCTCTTCATTTCAAGTTCAATAACTTTTTCAATATGTGTTTTTCGCATTTGAAGGTTAAGACATTAAATATTCTTTAATGCGTAGAAAGTTTTTCGATTAAATACAGTTGTTAGTTTATTTTGTGCATTTGTCGCACGTCTGTCGATACTTAAGTGATTTTCGTTTTATACGCTTTACCGCTCCTAAAAGTAGATACTCTAGATTGCTTACTCACAAAAGCGATTAAGCAGAAAACTTAAAGAACTTACTTGCTCAAACGTGTATGCTGTTGTTCAGTTAAATGTTAGCTTAAATATTTTTATTTATCGATTCGCTTTTACTGCAAAAGATAGCTAATAAAATTATTGATATATATTCATGACAGAATATATGTTTATGTTGGTAAGTGGTCTGTGAAATTGATAACTCCGGCTTTGATTTTTTTTTAGTTTTTTTTCCTGTGTTTAACTTATTTAAAAAAAAAAATTATGCTTAGGTGTACATATGTACATATCTGTGTTCGTATGAAAAAGTAGCTTAAGTCGGGAAGCTGGCTTTAGTATAATGCACCATTCCGTTTATTCTTTAAACTATAAGGGATTTTTTGATTAGACTCAATAAGAATATTGATTTGCTGGCGTCAGAACGATTTCATTCACGTTTATTTGCCAAGAGTTCTTCAATAGCTCGGCGTCAATGCGTCCTCTGCAATCGTACGCTGCGAATGGTACATTCTACTAGAGTCAGCCTCCCGAATTAAGCTGCTATGTATTCCATAGGAACACGGACATATGGGTATTTCCATGCAACCGTACGCGATATTCGTACGCTTATGGAGTAATATAAATCTCACAAAAATAGAAGTTACCGAAAATCAAAATTACAGTTATGTATGTTGCAATTAAAGGGTACTAGATTGGAAAAAATGGGCAGCCTTGAAACTTTGGTGTCGAAAATATCCGCTCAAAATAAGGTGACAACGTACGCGACAAAAACAGAGGTGATTTTAAACCACATATACAGGGTGTCCCAGAAGTAACCTGCCGAACTTGAGGAAAAGGTAGGTGAGGGGGTGAGCTCCCTGATAAGCAAACATTTTTCAGGTAGAAGTTTCACCGTTTTTGAAATATTGAAATTTTTTTTGAATTTAAAAAAAGTTTTAAATTTAAATTTTTTTTTTTAATTTTAAATTTTTTTTTAAGTCAACATGCTGGGAAAATACATGAAAAGGTCCAATTTTTTTAAATTCAAAAAAATTTCAAAAACGGTGACACTTTTACCTGAAAAATGTTTGCTTATCAGAGAGCTCAAATAAAATTTTTGTCAATGGGCGCGTTCATAAGACGTAGCTTTTTAGCTCAATTGCTACGAAACTGTTGGTAACTGTTGAACCCATCAATTACGTCTTAGAAACGGCTTGATGAATATGTTGCCAAATGGACAGCTGATAAATATAAACAAACAAAATGAAATAGTTGCGCCGATTATATTTATAATTCAATGCTGAGCTGCCAGCACTTTGAAAAATCATTCAAAGTTATAATGAATTAAATAGTTTATAATTATAAAGTAAACATCATAATAAACATGTATCTAGTCTATGTAGTATTATAAAATATTTAAGTTACTTTATCACATCAATAATATAAAATTAAAGCGGCGTTAGTCTTTTCGACCAGCTACTTAGGCTGAACCAACACGTTGAGTTCAGGTAGCGTAAAAATTTTGCGCTGGAAAAATTGGCGGAAAGTTGCCAACTGTTGAGCTGAGCGGAACTACTCAACTGTGCGTTTCTCAGACAAACACCCAACGGTTACCCAACAGCTACGACTTATGAACGCGCCCAATGATTGATGTGTTTATTAACATGTTTATTTTCTTATTTTAATTGAAACTAATGTTAAACATAAAAAGTATATATGTACATTAGACTGTCCCAAAAAACTAAAGTTGTTTGTTTTTGACGCATACCCTCTCATTTTATTGGTTTTATCTTAAAAAGTATCCGAATACAATTTTATGCAATTCGGACCACGGCAACCCGTGCCGACTTGCAGTCAAAGTTATCAGAATAAGCTTGGTGCAGTTCGTCTGTTTTGTTTATTTACTCATTTTAAATCTGTATAAGACCGTATTACTATACTACCTACAGCGTTTTTGGTTTTTTACCCGGTAGTCAGGATTTTTTCCAAAGGACCATAAATTATAAAATATTTCCAAAAGTTTACACAAAATATGGAGATATGGGTATCAAATGAAAGAAGAATTCGAAACAAGATTAATTATAACTTTAATTTTCAATTATCCTTCTGGAACATGTCAAAAATGTCCTTTAAAATATTATCCTTCAAATATTTTTAATTTTTAATGATTTTTGAAGAATCTTAGTTTAAATAAAATCCTATTAATATATATAAGGATATTAAAGGATAAAAAATTTAAAGGATATTTTTCGAATTTTTTAATTTGTTCCTTAATCTACCCGAGAGGGCATGTCAAACACAAAAACACTTTATTTTGTTTATTTAATGTTATGAAAAGCATTTTTCTTAAAGGAGTAAAAGAATTTGTTATAAAAGTTGAATTTAATAATCGCAGATATTTTGTTGCCAAAAGTAATTTTTGCTGAGCTCTGAAGTCTTGTTAATTACAAAGATACATATGTATCTTTTCCAGTAGAAAAATTTGTGTATATCCTGAAAACTTGCAATTCTGAATATTTTTTAATTGGTGTGACAGGGCGTATGATGAATACAAAATTATTAAATTCAACTTTTCTGCTACATTCCTTTTTCTTAAAAAAATGCCGTTTATAATATGCTTTCTTATTTTATACATATGTCCCTTCAGGCTGTTCAACTGTTGTAAATCAGTACGATATGAAAATTATGTTTAGTTAAATTTTTTTATGTCATACGGAAGTACAACCATTGAATCAACCTGAGAGGACATGTCAAAGACTAAAACACTTTATTTTGATTATTTAATATTATGAAAGGTATTTTTTTAAATGAGGAAAAAAATTTGTAATGCAAGTTGAATTTAATAATTTAATGTTCATCATACGCCTTGTCACACCAATTAAAAAATGTTCTACAATTGCAACCCTTCAGGACATACACAAATTATTCTACTAGAAAACATATCGCTTTGCAGTCTTGTAATACACCCTTACAAAGCCCGTGTACTCTTTCCATTAATTACTTTTTTCGATGTCCTTGCGAAAAATCCTTTCGTCCTATTAAAAATTTAAAGATGCAGATTTACTAGAAATGCGTTCAAATATGGGAAACATTTCGAATTTATTGCATTTCCAAAGTTTTCATGGACGATTTGGCAGCCTTAATTCAAGTTATTAACTGAAACTTCAACAAAAAGTCGGCACGGGTTATCGTTATCGTTATCGTATGGCTATAAAACTTCATATATATGTTATTTAGGCTAAAAAGCACAAATATAGAGGGTATGCGTATCAAAATTTGCAAACAAGTTTTTTTCCATACATTCTTGGGGCAGTCTAATGTACATACATAAAGAGTTATTAATGTAAAGATAATATTGAATTAAGAATCTCCTGAAAAGGAACGACAAAACAGAAACAGACGTAAGAAACCCCGATCAATATCTGCTGGTAGTGCTGGTTTACGTACACTGCTTTGCTTTCTCATTGGATAGATACACACTTTCAAATTATAACTAAGTTGAATCAAAGGTCCATTTAATAACGCCAGGTTGGCTTGAAAATCAAAAAATTAATATATTTTAATTAGGGGTGGCTCACAAGCACGGATATTTTCCGTTCTCAAAACAAATCGCGGTTGCCTCAACTAAGATTTGGTAAATACATATGACCACACCATGTATAGAGAGAGAGCTTATCTGTATTAGCAGAACATAGAAACATCATCTTATGAACCATGTGTTTAGTTGAATGGAATTCGTAGAAATTTGTATCAAAACAATAGTAACTAGTTTTTACGAAAACCAAAGAAACCAACTAATTTAACGATATGGCTCAACGTAGATGAACATCAGAAGCTTAAAAATATTTAGTTATAATTACCAAACCTTGGTAATAGTTGCCAAAATTCGGCAACTAAATAACTCTTTTTGCTTAACACATCGCTTACTCACTTCTCGAGAAGGAGCACTGGAACCACTCTTTGTGTAGTGATGTTGAGATGTGCATTGCACTTGCTTCGGAGCTGTTCTATAATACCTTATGAAGGGAAGACCTCGGCAAAATTGCTTTTGGATTTGTACATATGTATGTATGTATATGTTCATTCCCAGCTCCTTTGAAATTAACCTTAAAAATTATTTTTTATAAATTTACGTATCTACATACATATATCTTTATTTCACGCCACATTACCAATGTCAGGCATTCAAGCGAGTGCCTTTGCTTATGAAAACAAATTACGTGCCGTTAACAGAGCTGGTTATTTGTTGTTGCTGCTTCAAATGTTTGTCAAAAGAAAGCTAACTTATCGTCGAAGCCGATTTTTTATACAAATAGGAGCCACCCCATTTCTTTGTTGCGTACTACTAATATGTGTGCAAATACATGCATACATACATACATGTCTGTATATGTACACGTATGAACTCCTATGTTAGGATTACTTCATCCTGTATGCCGTTGTGAAGTAATTAGTCTTATTTTTATTCGTTTTTCTTCGATGTCAATGAAAAAAAAAGTATGTAGTACGGATTGAAGGACGAGTAGTTTTAAGCAAAATAAAAATGGACTTGAGCGACCTCTAAATTTAATTTTTTTTTTAAATCAAGTTATGTACTTTCATTTTTTAGCAAAAGGAACACAAATTTGCGTTAGCACTGAATAATATTGAAAAAAAAGGATTTCCTGGACCAGTCTAACGTACATACATTTGAGCTAATAAAACGGTATCACAACGGGCCTCCTTAGGCCTAAGTGTGCCTCCATCAATGACCTGGTTAGAAGCAGCCACTACAACCTAACTTAACCTTTACTTTTAAACTGTGATGCTTCTAATTTTTTTAATCTAAAGGAATTTTCAACTGTGCACCGCCGCTCATTTCTCCTGTATATTTTTATTCCAACTCTTATTAGCCCTTTAAATTGTACAACGTCACGCAGCGGCAATATTCACCATCATCACCCATAAGGCATTTACTGCAAATGTCACCATTGTGTCTAAATAAATAAAGATTTTAACAAAATAAATAACCGGAAAAGGAAATGAAAATATTGAACGAAGCCGATGTTGGCGCATTCATCGCAATATTTTGAAGTGTTAGGCGCAAAAGTAAAACAACTATACACCGCCCCATTAGTATTATCTCAATACACTTGAAGCCACTTACACTACTCTACATTTAATAGTAATACCTACTATCTTGCCTTTTAATACTTAAACATTACACCTAAATATACATATATGTACATATGGACATATGTACATATGTATTTAGTACGCTTTTCATTTAGCTTAGCATCTGCTAACGCAATTTGTTTACAAACATTGCCGCCTTTGCGTTCCTCATTGCCCTGCTGTCACCTCGTAGATCAGATCAGCAGTTCGCTGCTATTCATTGAACCCACTCAACAGCTACTTTTGCTCAACTTCTGCATTTCCAATTCGAATGTACATATGTATGTATGTGTGTATGTAGTATCCCTGCAGAAAATGGGACTAGCTTGTAGCTAACTATTAACTAACTAGCAGTCAACTAGTAGTAACTATTTATTAACTATTTTCCTTGGCCGTAACTAAATAATTTTGAAGGGCGATGGCCGCAAAGTATTGAGAACTGGTTTCCTCTGCATTAGCTGTCAACTAACTTGTAGCTAACTACTTTTGGACGTAAACTATCGATTAAAAAAGGAATTTTTAAATTTTTTATATCTATATTTATTTACTTATTTTATTTAACATTACATATTCGCTTATTTGTTTACATGTTCTTTGTAGATGGTCTCATATTTGAATTCGATCAGACATAACATCAAAATGATAATACATATAAAATTTCGACCTTTATTTTATTAGTCCTGAATACGAAAAAGAATCTGCGAAGTGCAGAAAAAAGTGTATTGAAAGTAATTTTTGAATGAGGATATTTAAATAGAAACTTGTATAGAAAACAAACTCCCGATAACGTCTGCATGACTCCTGCACGACTTTACAACTAAAGTTAGTTTCGTCATAGCTAATTAAAAGCTAGTTATTTATCGGAATTCCGCAAAAAAGCTAACTAGAAGGTTGGTTATTTTAATGAATTGATATTTTTTTTCTGCAGGGATGTTGCGACGTTCCATCTCAGGGATGTTGCGACGTTCCATACCTCCGTTTGCCGGATTACGCAGCGGTCAAGTTTTGCGCTGCTTATTGCTTTGTTACCGTTTATTTTTCACTTTCTTTATGCCTGCTTCTTTTTATATACATATACATATACACTTTGACGATTGATTCACTGTTCTTTATTTGCGTATTTATTCAATTTGTAATTAAATTTGGAAATCGAGTCCAAATGCCATTCCTAATGCCCCGCATCAGTCGATAAGTTTATTTGTTTTTTGTCCTTATTTTTGAAGGTTTTGCGCCTAATCTGCAATAGCAGATATTGCAGTACAATTCACTTGGATTTACTGGTATTAATGCGTATTAGTTTGAATTATATTTTCCAGCACGCACTTCGCATATTAGATATCAGACCCGGCAACTCTTTTGGGCAATTTTTCGCTACGATATGCAATGCTGCTTTAAAAATTCGCATGTATGTCTGTGCATACATATTTGTATGATTAGGTAATATTTTGTAAATTTTTGCTATGCAAGGACAAAATACTGCAACTTTTCTATCATCCTATTCTTCTTATGCGTTTCTAGACCGAGGAACTAAGTTAGTTGACTATCTATTTTGCTTATTTCATCATCACGATTCAACGTCCCCTTGAACTGGGATTCCTATTGGATTGTTCCCTTGCTTTCGACCTCCGGTCATAAATACTATTTACTAAATCTGAAACCGTTTTTAGTTTCGAATTATGCTGATTATCTGTGAAGACAGCCGTGAGTTTGTAGGTACTTTTCTTGCTGCTTCCTAGCAGAGCTGTGGTTTTAAATGCGTCGCAGGTATTCCAGGTATATCTGGTAATCCCTTACGAATCTATACAGCTCCACCTCCGCTTAGCTTTTGGCTAGTAAATTCCGTTAATTCTGCTCTTAACTTCCCTGAGCGAGGCGCCCGCGTCTAACGCATGGAACACACTTTTTGTGCGGGGCCGCACCGTTCTAGCTCAGCCATTGTCTCATACCCATATACCTTGGGACATATGTATGTATATTAAAATAATTTTAAATTGTTCAGAGATTGATGCCAATACAGAAATAAAGTCCCCTATTAGTTACGTTTTAGCCGAGGAAGAGGAGAAGAGTGCCTAAATTACCGCCTGACTATCTGTGCGTTGTGTTTTATATACCATCTGGAAAACGGTTGCGTGGCTTAGGATTTGTGGTTTGTCCAGGTACCCGAAAGCCCGCAATCTGATCACGCTGGCAGCAGCTGAATTTTCGATAAAATATTTATCGGTAATCAATCGAAGAGAACTTTCTCAGCCTCCGTTGTGCAAAAAGCAGTTGACCTCTGATTTCCTTCCAGTGTATAATTTTTATCTTGTTTTTAGAGGATCACCGTGGCCTTCCTTATTTGTTCCTCAATGTTCTGCATCCAATTAAGTTTGGGATCCAGAAGTTGAACCGATACAAGTATGGCTACAACGTCGGCAAAAGCCACCACCTTGGTGGTGCATGTACGGACTTGTTGTGGGGCCTGATTCGGTACGAATTACTCTGCTTCTTAATAGAGATACGATCCACGACCGGATGCTGCAATCTAACGCTATTTCTCAGGTACAGGTTCTACATTCACACATTTAAAAGCATCCTCGATATCTATAAAGGAAGCCATAGTAAAGTGTTTGTAGTAGAGCGAACTCTTAATCGTGCTAGCCACTTCTTGTAGGACAGTCTCCGTTGGATTCCCTTTTAGGTTCAGAGCGTGATGAATTATACGCCCTGTCTCTGATATGTAGATCTAAGAAGCTCTCAAACGTCTTGAGTACGAAATACAGTAGGCTCATTGCTCTGAAATGTTTATCATTGCCGTGATCACTTTTCCTCGTTTTAGGTATAAATATTACCATTACCTTCCTCTAGCATCCTTCAAAACCATCAGAATCAGAATGACCACCTCCAAAGCTTTTGATCGGTAATATTCCATCCATAGCCGGTAAGTTCCTTCTTCAATATCGTTTCTGTAACCTCAATTTCAAGTAAATATGTATTAATGAAACCGCTGCCTTTTAGTGTCATTTTGGCTATGTTTCGCTCTCCAAGAAACTTCCAAAGATACAAATGCGCACCTGAAGAGCCCCTAAATTAGATTTTTAGTATTTAATTAATTTTTGTATTTTTTATTTTTATTTTCTTCATTAATTGGTTATGTCACCCATGTATGGTTATCCGTTTCTGTGGTTGTAGAGAGTTTCGAAACTGAAATTACACTCCAAAAATTTAACGTATAAATTTATCAGTTTAGCAGGCGGTTTCTTGAGGTTGCTACGCTAAATTTTTTACGACAAAAATCTCAAATGGCTAGTAAGTGTGCCTGAAGATATGCAACCAGAAAGTCTAAGAAGGGCAATATAAATTCGTGTGTATGAGACACTGGAAATGCATATTCATCTTACTTGTACCATGTTTTAAGGCAGAAGTGCCTTCTTAGACAATAATTTTAATTCTCAGCTCTCTTTCCATGTCAATGACAAATCTCATCGCATGATTATTGTCTTTACTAAGCGCTCTAAGGATGACAACCCAACAAGCATTTCTGCAAGTGTTTTTAAGAATAACTGAAAGTAAGTTTGCTATAGTAAGCGTTTTTAGTTAGAAGTGTATTTCAAGTTTTAGTGAATAAACCTTTTATAAGTATTGACAGCAAATGAATCACTGAAATTCAAATGTTTACAACAACCCCAAAAAAAAATCTGTAATTTCATGAAGAGGTAAATATAAAATTTTTCCGATTGCAAATTAAGTCTGAAAGTGCTTTAAAATAATCATAAAAAAAACGGAAAGAAAAATCATTGCGGTAAAAAATAGAAAGAAATGTGTTTAAACAGTGGAAAAAATACGATATAAAGAAATTTTAAATTTACTCATGAATAGTGAACTCTCTTGTAAACAAATTGCACATGACATGAATTTATTTTATTCAGATGAGTGTGCAAGAAATTTGCATTTAAGTGGGGTTTGTTCTTATATTTGTAACTATCAGCCGTACTCACATTTTCACGTACTTTTGCGATTTGCGTTTTCGTAAAAATCGTGCGATTTTATTTTTGGGTGGTCCTGAATTCGAAACTTTTTTTTCATGTATATTAAAACGAATTTCCATCATCTCTTGTCAAATTTGGTTTGGAGACAAACCGTTCGAACGAAAAATGACTCTGAAGATGGCATAACGCCGAAACCGGTTTGTCTCCAAACCAAATTTGACAAGGAATGACAGAAATTCGCTCCAAAATACATCATACACCCACCCTGTCGGAAACTACCACAACCAAAAAGAATAACCTTTTTTTTATCGACATGTTCCATTTTCCACTTCGTTTCCAAACAAGCTTAAACAACCATCCCTTGAAGGTATGCAACGATTATCGCACACGTATCGTTCGCACCAATCGTAAATCTTCGTTGATTGGGTAAATTTTCGTTCGCCAAAAATGAGATGTGTTCAATAAATAGTAAATAAAGAAATAAACTCAACATAAAAAGCTAATTTTATTACGCCAAAAGCATCGCAAAATATAATGAACATAATTAAAAACAAATTCAAACTAAAATAGCTTGTTATCTATATGAATTTTGCCAGTTACTTTTCATACGACCGTCTCAGGGGCAACCGATTTGAAACCGCAAAACTTTTGCGATTTGCGAATATTGGAACACGTAATTTTGCAATTTGAAAAGTTAGACGCATTATATAAAATTAGTTAACAATCATAGGAAAACAAATAGTTTCCACACGGAACATAAAGTCATTTACATAAAGGTTTATGGAAACGTTTATAAAAAGCCTTCTTTTAAAGATTTATTATAAATTTATATTCATACACTTGTAAACAAGGTTCTGTTTCGATTATTCGCTCACTTTCAAGCGTTTAATAAACGAAAAATTAGCCTTTTGTAAGCTCAGTGGTTATTTAAGTAAATTTAAAAAAAACTTATGTACTTTAAGTTTACTTTGCTTGTTGGTAACTGACATTTTCATTACAGTGCTGGATTCATATTTTGCTAACATACTTTTAGACGTTAAATTTTTCGCTTTTATATCGATATTGAAAACAAATACACACACACCTTTTATTAAATTTAAAGCAAGACAATTTAGCTTTCATTTAAGTTGGCTGTTGTAGAATAGAAATTTACGCAGTGGGAAATGCTGTGAAAAACGCCATGCACAAGGAAAGCATGTACAAGCGAAGTAATAATAATCACCCTCATTGCGAGAGTCATGAGGAATGCAAGTCGTTTTTCGAGAGTCGAATCGTATCGAAAATTTCCCGTCATTGCCTAAAATTTCCACTCGACTAGTGTATTAAAACGAAAAAACTTGGCAGCACTGTATAGTTTTCGACGAATTTCGTCGTTTACTTATTTCAGCAC
>JAPVRG010073093.1:0-10787 GCA_029783565.1 Rhagoletis cerasi
GCGCTATTGTGGGATGCTTCATACAAATTGTATGGGCATGAAGATTTTTAACAGTTCTGTGGCGCTTTACGCGCCAATTTAGGTACGGCAGTTAAACGCTATGCAGGAAGTATGTACATAGAATACGCTTTCACAAAAGCCGCGCGAGCTTTGGATAGCAAGGCAACCCCAGTTGGGTACAATAGTCAAATACTATAAAGTTGACGATACTAGAGTTTTTAGGGACCAGGAATTAATACTTGAATCCTAATTGACACCTTAATGGTGTGCAGATGACTGGCCGACAAACCATGGATGGATGTGCATCATGATAGTCAGGCCCATAGAAATAATCACCGTTAACACAGTCAGAACATCACTAACCAGGCTTCAGCGGCTAGCATGTACCTGCATAACGGGTGGCATGCTCACCTTCCTCACTGCATACTTGGAGGTCATGCTCGACCTGATCCCACAGTAGATAGTCATAGGACAGAGAGCCTATGAGAGAGAGCACAGGTAAAGGCTAAGTGAATTGGCGGGAAAATTAAAGTAATCCCCCATGTGAAAAAGGCAACGAGATCCAGGGAACACTCTTTGGGAAAAAGTTAAAGATCAAACTAGGCGGGAAAGCGGCCTGTAACCAGACGATTTTAGAAAACACCTTTCGGGCTCACCCAAAATTGGTAAATATGTAAGTATGGGTGCAGAAGTCTGGTCCCTCCTAAAAGTATGTTTACATATAAATATAATCTCAATCAAAGCTCGTTCGTTAATCACCCCGTTTACACAGTCAAATCTCGGATAACTAGCTGTCAAATTTGTTGTGCTTGTTTTTTTCACAACTCAAGGAAAAGTTTAATTTCTTCTTTGTGGCACTGTGATTACTTTTTTCTGCTAAATTAAGCACTTGAAACATATTTTAGCTTACTATTTTATTATAAATACGTTTGGAAACCTATTTTTCTTGCTAGCGTCCATTTTTGTTAACTTTCACATTTGACATTTCTCCTCTTCTTCGCAAAAATAATCGATAAAACTAGGGTGGACACCGAAAATTTATCGGTATAATCTGAGATTATTTTATAATTACAGATTAACGTGGGAGGAATTTTGTATGGCTAATCTCTTTTTTTAATTACAGATTAGGGAGTCAAGCTTGAAAATCAGGATTATCTCTATATATGTAAACATACTTATAGAATACAAGATTGCGCCGATTGAAGCAGAATTCGTGAGAGTAATTTGGGCATGACGTCATTGTAGAGTTGACAACTGAGAGCGGCGAGAGTAAGCTGTCGAAATGTCCAATATCAGTGTTGCCACACATGGGCTTTTCCTACCAAAACTGTTATGTGTTTTTCCATTTGGTAGGTTGATAGGATGGATTGGATTTTGGTAGGTTCCGCGACAATAATAGTTGTTTGCGAAAAATAGAAAATATGTATCTCCAAACATTTTAGCACCCTTTTAATTCAAAGCAACTTTATTAAACACGAATTGTTAAAGACTGATGTTGACTTTAATTTCAAAGACAAATGAAATCACAAACATTTTCATTGAAACCAAGGCAGAGCCAATCATGAAAGGTAATTTGTGTTCTGATGAGATAATTGAGGTGAAAATGAAGGCGCTTTTGTTCAATATTGTATTTTTAGAGCAGCTTAAAGCTAGATTTGATTTTAATTTTTATTTATTTACTATGTTCTTTGTAGATAGTCTCGAAAAAGAATCTGAGAAGTGCAGAAAAACGTGTAATTTTTAAATGAGGATATTTATATAGAAACTTGTAAAGAAAACAAACTCCCGCAATAAAGCTAACTAAAAGTTGTTCATTTTAATCTATTGATAATTTTTTCTGCAGGGTAGTTATACAGAGTTAATGTATTTTTATTGTACTAGCTGTGTTTTAGTTCAACTAAATGTTGTGTTATCTACATTTTTAATAAACATGACATTGAAAAAAAAAAAATAACTAAAATAATTGGTAGGTTTTGGTAGAAAAAAAAATTGTCCGTGGCAACACTACTCTCCACCGTGACTGCTGTCAACTCTACTGTGACGTCACCAAAACAGCTGAATTCGTCAAATTCACTGAGAGCCGATTAGCGGTGTTGCCATCGGCGCCACCTTCTGTATTCTCTCCACCGTGCTTACTCACGGTATAGGAATTGTAAATTTATTGTGTGACGAAAGAGAGAATTTTTAATAGTGATAAGATTTTGTCAACCGATATACATTTCAGCATAGAGTTATCGATCACGATATATACGCTTCCCTGCCATACCCCACCCATACCCCACTGTCCTTAAAGAAACAGTAACAAAAACAAAAACAAATCAGAAATACGAAAAAATACGTTAGCAAACCAAATACAACTCAAATTTAAGAGGTTGCAGCAACTCGATAAAGTTCGATAACTCGACAAATTTCGATAACTATCAAAAAATGTCGACAACTATGCGATTCCAAACTCGATAAATTTCGATAACTCAAAATTTTACATATATCGATAACTCGATAAACTTTGAGGTATATAAATTTATTTTGAGAAGTTTATAAATTCCAATATCTATCGATAAATTTCGATAACTTATCACACTCTGGTAGCTCGATAAAAATCCATAAATCGATAAAAAGTAATAACTTTAAAAATTCCAAAAACTTCGATTCGATAAACCGATAAATTTCGATAGTTACGAGGAAATTTCGATAAATCAACCTATATCTATAACTCTATATCGATATTGATAACTCCATAAATTTTCATAACTCGATAACTATCGGAAAATTTTGACAACTAAGTTCATTTGTCTCGATAAAATTCGATAACTCAATAAACATTGATCAATTTGAATAACTCGATACATTCCTATAACTCAATAAACATCGATAGCCTGATAAATTTCGATAACTATAAACTTCTATGACTCGATAGATTTCGATAACTTGATAACTTTCGATAATACAATTTTTAGTGACGGGATACAATTCGATTCTTATTGAAAGATTTCTATAAATTTTCTTGCCCTTTCGTTACCATAATTCTTATGATTTGTATTTATCTTCAATTTTGCCTTCACTTTTGATCTTCATCGTTTTCTATAATTTCTTTCTTCATCTTCACAGATATCTTTATTTCAAGCTTTATTTCAAATACGAAGTAAAACGAAATGCGAAAACAACTCAAATTAAACAGCTTGCAACAACAACTATGCACAAATACGAAATACGAACGACCACAAAATTTATGCTAGCCTATTAAAATATAGATAATTTTTTCGTAAATTACCTTAATTTAATGTATTGATTACTGATTTATCAAGCCGTATATGTTTGCTAACTAATTTCATAACTGGACATTGGAGGTTAATTTCTTATGGAATGCCCCATAATTATTATTAATAAAATAAATTTAATACAATCCTAATTACAGTTGTCCAATAAGGATCATTCATAAAGTTACGTTCGAATTAAAGCAGTACAGCGGTTAAACTTGAAAATAACGAACATCAAAGCCATTCAAATATGTTTAAAACGGTCCCTGTACTTTGCCACACGGTGTTTCATCCTCACGCTGTTCCGCTGACATTTCCACAAAGCAGAAATGTCACTAGATTTGTTCAAAACAGCTGTAATTTGTATACTTTTATTGGCTCTAGTGAACATTTGATAAGTTTTACACGCATTTAATAAGATGCTTGGTATACAGAACTATGCCTCCTCATCTGGCAGCGATTCAGAAACTGAAGAACAAACCAAGAAGGATGTGGAAACGCCAAACAATACAGATGAGTTAGCACATCTCAAGCCGGTCGATCCCTCATTGTCGATTGCTAAATCGTTGGCCGTTTGCGCAGCACCTGAAGTGGTTCCCATGGGCGCGAGTGCTGTTGCGCGTACCATCGATCCCACAGTTAAAGAAGTGACATACAATCCAAAATTTGAGGAACTGTACGCGCCCGTGAAAGGTCCAGAAAATCCAAATTTAACACAACAAATGCGTGCTCCCCGCAACACCCTCTCGGGCTATGTGGAAAAGGCTCATATTAATGCCTTTGAATTTGAAAATCAACGACGCACATTTCACACATATGGTTATGCGCTGGATCCTTCCGTCGACGAAGCTGCAGATGGGCAATCATTTGTAGGTGATTTACAATCTGCTTATAATGACGAAGGCAAAACGGTATTTGAATCACCAAAGCTGAAAAAGAAACGTAAGCAAGATAAAAACGATAAGCCGGAAGATGTTGAAGGTTTTGTTGGCCCATGGGGCAAGTATGAAGATGAACAAAGTGTGGCGCGGCCAAATGAACAAGAGAAGGCGGAATTGGAGGAGATTTTAGCGAAGAGGCACAGACGCAACCGTATTGTAGAAGACAAGCCGTTAGAGGAAAAATCCGTGTTGCATAGTAAGTTTTGTAAAAATACACCATTTTCTGTTTTAGCATTACTTTATGCCTTATTAATTTGCAGTCAAGGATGCATACGATTACCAAGGCCGTTCGTACCTGCATGCGCCACACGATTTAGGAATCAACTTGCGCTCAACTTCTGCACCTAATAAATGCTTCTTGCCGAAGGCACACATACACACATGGACAGGACACACCAAAGGTATTTCGTCTATACGTTGGTTTCCACAAACAGCGCATTTGCTGCTATCTGGGTCAATGGATTGTCGCGTGAAACTCTGGGAAGTGTTTGGCGAACGACGCTGTATACGCACATTCTCCGGCCATAGGCAAGCTATCAAAGACGTTGCATGGAATAATAAAGGAACGAAATTTCTCTCCGCTTCCTATGATCGTTATATAAAAATGTGGGATGCAGAGACTGGAGAAGTTATTTCACGCTTTACGGCGCGGAAAATGCCATTCTGTGTCAAATTCCATCCGGATAATAATAAGCAACACCTCTTTGTAGCGGGCACTTCTGACAAGAAAATTATTTGCGTAAGTGCATATTACTTTATCATAGCAAATACGAGAAAGAACTTTTACTATATCGCCACTATAAAATCTATTTGACAATTTTGAAATTTTATTTTATTTCGCACAGTGGGACACGCGCAGTGGCGATATTGTACAAGAATATGATCGTCATTTAGGTGCTGTTAACACAATCACATTCGTTGATGAGAACCGACGATTCGTCACTACCTCCGATGATAAATCAATGCGAATTTGGGAATGGGATATACCAGTGGATATGAAATATATAGCCGACCCCACAATGCATTCGATGCCGGCTGTAACGCTTGCGCCAAATGGCAAATGGTTGGCATGCCAGTCACTTGATAATAAAATCGTGATATTTTCGGCGTTAAACCGTTTCAAAATGAATCGGAAAAAGACCTTTAGTGGACACATGGTTTCCGGTTATGCTTGTCAATTGGACTTCTCGCCAGATATGAGTTATTTAGTTAGCGGGGATGGTGATGGTAAATGTTATATTTGGGATTGGAAAACAACGAAAATGTACAAAAAATGGCAAGCACATGAGGGTGTATGTATCAGTACTATGTGGCATCCGCATGAAGCGAGCAAAGTAGTAACAGCTGGATGGGATGGTCTTATCAAATACTGGGATTAAGTGAAGATGAATTGCGGATATGTACATTTCCAAGGAAAGAGCGTTAAGTAACACCTAATCACTATTATTGAAATAAAGTAATAATAGTAATAAATATTTAAAAAAAAAAAATACAAAAAACTTGTTGAATATTAAGTATTTATGCATGCATGTAATTCAAATAAGTAAATGTAAGATGCATGCATATTAACAAATTTTAACTAAAATCGCTTTAAGTGAAATGATATATCGTTCAGAAAAGGAATCCAAACTCAGTCGCGTTACGATGGATGTTCTGGTATGTGCTGAGGTGATGGTCCCTGTCTGATATGTTAACATAGAACCGATCCCGTAAAATCATGTCACATTTATCGACAGACGATGCTTAAACAAATTTTAATCAATTTTTTATTAAGCTCATATTTTGAGTCTATGAGCTGAAACTTAAAACTCAAAATCCATTTCTTCACTCACTTTTCCGTTTGTTTACTGGTGTACATATATATGTATTTTGAAATTTGTTTACAAACAAATATTGCACGGGAAGCCATGTGCTAAGATTCGATGCAGCACTGCTGATAACAGCGGAGTCTGCGCACTGTGCCCACGATAGCTGTCAAATGTTGTATGGTATTTTTATGCAGCCTAAACACAAACGACAGCCCAATAGCAGCTATACTAAACAGGCAATCGTCCACCATATGTGTATAGTCTACAAAGTGAAAATAATCGATTTTAACTGCCGCTAAGATTTTCCATAAAAGTTATTGAAAATTTTTGCAAAAATCAATTGTTAATTGAAATCGACTCTGCAACTAATTGCGGCTCCTTCGTATATAAATTTCATTCTGAAGACCGGAAATACTAAAATCTGAAAAATGTAGCTGTTGCAAATCGGCGTTGGAGCTTTCGATTAAATCACAAACCATTTTGAAGTGAAAGTGAAAATGAAGTAAACACCGTGTTTATCTTGGAATTTCGCCCATTTAGACAATTTTGAAAATCTAGAATTCAATTGAACATTACTGCGAATCTTTAAGATATCTAAATAAAAACATCTCATTCCCCCATCCCCGTCATCATTAATTAGAATAACATTGGCAAAGCGCACTCAACACCTCCTCCTAAAAAAAAACCAAGGCAATATCGGTCATTACAATCACAACTGGCAACAGCACTAAGAATCACATATTGACCTTCACTATCATCGTCCTCCATCGGCCAAAACATACACCAACACTATCCAAAAAAACAGCAAAATCTTACATTGTTGCTATCGCTAATGTTCTAGATAGAAATAGTTATCCAAACAGCACCTACGTCTGTCTATAAGCGCTGCCACAATGTCCAAACCACCCACAGATAGCTCGGGTCTGGGTTATTCATATCATCTGCCATCTGGTGGCTTACTCTTACGTCTCAAGAATTCCCTCTCACAATTTAGCGATCTATTCAGTGAGTTCAACAGATATATTGCGCCTGCCTACCATCATGACCGGTGCGAACGTTCGGTGCATATGCGTCTCTATTCCATGCAGAAACGCGAATTCGTCATGGTGTTTTTGGGATTTCTCATCTGTTTCGGTTTGGCCATTGTAATTGGTCTCACCGGACCTCCTATTACCAGCACATCAGAGATCACAGCCAAAAGTATATTGGCGAATACTTCGCTGGCTAACAGTAAGACAGTGCTAGCTACTGGGCCATTTGCGATGAAGTCGCCACTAATGACTACATACTCCCAGCAACTGTGGCTGATTGCCAAATTGGTAACAGACAACAATGATGGTAAGTTAGGAGACGATATCATAAACCGACTTGCGTTAATATTTATATTTATATTTTCTTCCGATTTTAGATGAAAAATACGACAAGAGTTTTCAAGTGAGCGTCGCCATTGACGGAATTACCGAACAACATAAACCTCTGAGTATTCTAAGCGCAGAATTGGTGCGCAATCGTACGCGTCACTTGTCCTGCGTACGGAACGATTGTGAAGAGTTTACAATTCTGCACTTGGGTTTTTTAGAATATGCACACTATATCATCACCGTACGCTTCTATGGGCTGGAGACATTCCACCAGAAATACAATATACGGAGTATAACATTTTACGTAAGTCTTGAAATTGAAATATTCTTTGTGTTAAATATACTATATTTTATTATTATAATAACGGGTATGAAATTCTTTGTATAATTCGTTATTCTCTATATTTACAGTTTAAAACCTACAGTCCCGAATTTACACAAATCGAAATATGGTTCCGTTTCATATTCCTCGTTTTCACATTCATCGTAATCGTGAGTTAAAATTAAAGTTATAACATTTATTTAATTTCAAAGTATTCAAATATATCGCATTTAACGTCCATAGTGCTGGTATGCCCACACTCTACGCAAGTATCCTATCTACGATTGGTCCATCGAACAGAAATGGATGTCAATACTGCTACCACTGCTTCTTTTATATGATAGTAAGTTACATGGATTATAAACAAAATAATATTGAAATAATCAAGTATTAACTCTTTCTTGTTACAGACCCCTTCTTTCCATTGATTTTCCTAATGAACTCCTGGTTTCCCGGCATGCTAGACGCTGTGCTGCAGGCCACATTCCTCTGTTCATTGCTGATGTTCTGGCTTTGTATATATCACGGTTTGCGTCAGAACGAAAGACGTTTTATGCGTTTCTACTTGCCAAAGATCATCGTTATACTACCAATATGGCTGTGTGCCATTGTCTTAGCAACATGGGAGAAAGTTAATGAGTTGCGCGATCCCACCTATAGCCACTTTGTGGACACTCGAAATTACAATGTTTGTTTTAATGTTTACTATATTTCAATGCAAAAATTGGTTCATTATACTTACATACATATGTATGTTTCCAATGCTTTTAGGGTTTCAAGTTGTTCTTCTACATTGCTGGCTGTATGTACCTACTATATCTAGCCTTATTAGTCTTACGCGCTTATACTGAGCTCAGATCGATGCCTTACTTTGGTAAGTATTTTTGACTTTCAGTGTATCTTAAAAGTTTTATATTTTTTCCTTTACCGTAATCCTAGATATGCGTTTGAAATTCTTGACGCTTCTTATGCTCTTCGTCATCTCCATAACGATAACAGTCACAACATGTCGCTTTGGCTTCGGCATATTGGAGGACAATTTCGTGGCCACACTCAATACCACCTATCATAGTTCGGCGCAGTTTATGTGTTTCTATGGTCTTCTGAATTTTTATCTTTTTACCATGGCATATGTATACTCTCCAAATGGGCGATTTTCTCAAGGTGAGTTAGCTAGTGGAATCATGCAGGAGAGTAAATTAAAATGTTTAATTTTTTCAGAGATCTCTGTTACCAAAGATAATCCCGCATTTTCGATGATAAACGACTCTGATGAAGAGGTTGTATATGGCTCCGAGGACGAGTCACGTCGTCCTCTTACTGTTGGTAACAAAAATGATTATGACAGCGATTAAAACAGCATATTTTCATAACTTGCTATACCTACATAGAATTGCACAGAGAGTCTTAGTAAATAATAATTTATTTGTAATCAAACAAGGATATAAGAATAATTTTCCGATTTTCGTTAGTTTCTTAAATTTTTTTTCGATACAGTTTACTTTGCACAAAAGAAATATTTTAATTATGCCTCATTTAACTGATTATGTAATTTTAGTTTCCAACTACATGTTATTCTTTTCAGTTAGATGTTTAAATTTCAGTTTGAAAAAGCTTCTCATGAAATAAAATCGCCGTTCCGAATCCATTGTGTGAAAACATCAAGGCGCACGCCACAAATTGGAGGAGAAGCTCGGCCAAACATTAACATATTGTTTAAGCGCCAATCTATTATTATTATTAGATGACAAAATAATATACCCAGTTGGCAAAAGAAGGGCCTTAAACCTCTTCTAGAAACACTTATAGTCCTTCCATTGGCAGACAGAACCACTTCTGCTTCTCATTCTGTATTTTTTCATATACATATGTACATACTTATACTACTTGCTTTATTTAATTTTACCTCTTAATTCTTCTTTATATGATTGTTTTATCTCCTTATTTCTTTAATTTGAACTTAATCTTCTCTTGTAGGTACATACATATATATATATATATATATATATGTACATCTTATAAACCCTTTTTTTATTCATATAATTTGCATTCCCATTTCATGAACTGGAATAAATTGTACAAAGTAACAGGATATTACCCATTCAGAAATTATTTATTATAATGTCCAATATAAATACTACGTAACGAATCATTCAAAGAGTAAAATACTATACCTACAACTATAAACAAAAATATGATACATCATTATGTTATTAATAAAAAAAAACTAAAAGCAGATATATGTACATATAGCCTAGTTTTCTTAAAATGACAACCAACCTAAAAATTGGTAAAACCTATCCTAAATTAGCGGTTTTTGTTTTCTATCAACTTTAGAAACATTCAGGGTTATAACTGAATCCAACATAGTTAGAATTTCGTGATATGCTCCTTCGTAGCTATTTCAATTCAGTGATAGCATTTTCGTAAACTTCGCGAAAAATTGGACTGATAGCCCTGATGTATGTTAAACCTTCCCACGCCGTTCAAATTTTTTCTGGCAGAGTGCTACGAGCACGTGTGACCGTACAGTTATCTTGAACAAAATGTGCACCGGTTAACGTTTGCCACACTGTGGCAGCACAGCCACGCATCATGTTGCTAGAGTAAGACGGCATTTACACGATGCGTGTCCCCCCTGGGTGGACAGGCATGCGTTACGGGCTTGTGGCAGAGAAGTGTAGAGAAGTCAGCGGGGTAGGCAGACACGCACGCTTAGCAAAATTGAGGGTTTTTTGACATTTTGTTTTATTCGCTTCCGCACTACTCGCTTTCGTACAAGAAAAGCCGCAAAGAAAAAGTCATCGGTGACTTTTCACCCTGCGTTTTTTGTCTGTTCCCTTTCAAAAAGTCTTCGTGCGCCATTTCCTCTTGGATGACATTCCACTGTACTAGTGTAGAGAGAAAAATATCAAATCAGCTGTTCTAATAACACCACCTTGTATAGATGCGGCTTGACAGGTAATAGCAGCAGACCAAACGCAACCTAAAATGTCAAAACAGAATGGATGCCAATGTAAGTGTATGTGAATGTAACAAAGTTTGACAATTCAGATTCTTCACGAAATAGAAAAATCAAAATTACAGCCCTGCTGCTA